>JAQIXS010001925.1:0-25872 GCA_034700785.1 Rossiulus vilnensis | reverse complement strand
GAAAGCAGTCTGAGGCCTCATAGACCTGCCACAGGTCCAAGACTGTCCGCAGCTCATCGCCAAGCACGCCTTCAGTTTGCCCAACAGCATCTAAACAGGACTGTGCAGTAATGGGGGTCTGTTCTGTTCTCCGATGAGAGCAGAATATGCCTCTACACCAACGACAGATGGGCACGAGTTTACTGGCGACCTGCACAGCGTTTTGCCCAGTGCTGCATTTCCGAATCTGTCAGCTATGGTGGTGGTTCGTGCATGGTTTGGGAGCCATTTCACTGCATGCTAGAACCGAGCCTGTTTTTATTGATAGGGCGGTCGAAGGGTCGAAGGAGGTGTGGAACACCATTTCTCAAGAGACAATAACTTCATTTCATCAATGCCCAAAAGAATGCAAGAGGAGGGAACGCAATGTTCTAAACATTATGATTTGTGGCACAATGTTTTTAAAAATGTCCTCAAAACACATATGATTGGCAATTCAATGTGTCAGTTTTATAAGGCATTTGAGTTGCAGACTATTCTCCAGAGAAATTTAGCAAAAATCCTTTTTAAACTTGATGGATTATAAAGAGGAATAAATTGCCGACAAAACGCATTTTTCCGAGCTTTTCCGACGTTTTTTTCCTGATTCAGGATGGTGAGTCGAATATTTTGCACTTAAGTGTATTTAACATTTTTTTAAATAGCATTAATTAAGGAAATTTAGTAGGAATTTTTTTTGAAAATCTAAATTACAATCTATACTTTTACGTTAAATTTTCATACAAATTTTAGTAACGCCACATCACTAATCTTAGGCATTTAGAACCATATTACAGAAATGCCTAAGGCAAATTTTCGATAAAAACTTAATCATACAATGATTTTTATAGTACAGTTATTTTCATCTTTTAACGTGTCTTGACATGACGTTATGTTAGATGCAACAGGATTTGAAAAATGACCTAAATGTTTATTTTTAAGTGCTATTTCACTCGTTGAACCACGTGATGACTTAGCTAAAATATTTTTAACATATCATTTGAATTTGAATGTATCAACTTCGCATAAACAGAGCGGATGCCTATCGAAAACGACATCAACTGGGAATTTAAAAATTTATTCATGAAAGGTACGACGTAGAATTTTAATACACTACAATGGGTTATATTGGCTGTTTGTGTATACTGTATATAATGCTATATGCATGCGTTTATACAAACATAAGCATTTATATTCGGAATATATTATAGTTGCCAAGCCAATCCTTTAAACACGGTTATACACAGCATAAGGGGGATCCAAAAAGAATTGTACAAACGTTCGTGAAAGGCTTATCTGATCAGAATTTAAAAAACCCTTACAAAGTGCTCAGCTAAACGGTTGCAAATTTTAATTAACTCACTCTCAGAGATGTTAATCAAGAAATATCTAATCCCCAATTAAGTCAACGTTTGAGTTGTGATGTGTTTGGGGGGGGGAAGCTTATATATCCACACAAGGTTTAACATGCATGTGGCAATCGCCGAATAATATTGGGTTGATGGATTACACCCCTCCCCCTACCACACGGCATATCACTTGCTGACAGCAGGGTGCTAAGTTGAATTAAACTTGAGCAAGCTTTAGTAGGATCGCAACAAGAATAACCCATGCTATTTTTCTAAAAAATCTGGATCTAGTCTATTTTTTAGCTAGAGCATTCCTGATCGCTATCATAAAATAATTTCCAAACTAAATTATGCACTACAAATTAACTTAGTGCCCTACTGTCAGCAAACATTTGCTATGTAATAGGGGATATAATTCATTAATTCATGTAAATGTGTTTTTGCTTAACTTGATGGTCACTATCTTTTTTTAAATGACAGCCGTTTTGTTAATTACCAACTTCAACTAGATGGAGTTTCATGCACAGTGTACATCACTGCATTTAACTATCTTAAAATCACTTTCAAGCAAGTTCAAAATCACGAAGCTTCGCAGTGCACATTGCAAATATTTCAAGAAGGGTCTACGTTCCACGAGGTCGTCTCCAGGTGGCAGCACCGTCGGAACGTTCTTTTAGCGCAACGGTAAATGCGACAGACATGTTCTAAAGAGGTTCCCATCAATAACCATCGCCGTGATCGACGCTGTTGTCTATAAAATAAATGAAAAGGCAGCCTTATCCTTGATCAGTTTTCTTCGATCTGTTGTCGTGGACTGTGATGCGAGGTGCCAGATCAGCCAGCCCCAACACCTCAAAAGTGCATTTCGTGCCCAACGACGTAGTTTATTCCACACTCAGCACCTCCTCTCCGATGGTGGGAAAGACACTTCGTCATCGAACGTAAATTTGAAAAAAAAATCTACTGAAATCAATACGGTAATTGCTGCTTCTGGCTGCAGAAACGTTTGCCGATAGGCCACGGTCACAGCAGAAAGCACGCGAAGCAGTGATGTGAATCTCGCTATGGCACAAGGATAAGGGAGCGTCCACAAATTACGTCACGTTAAGTTTATTTTTTACTCCCCCCCCCTTCCTTGTCACACTGGCACAATTTCGCTAACCACACGAAAGCGTATTATGGAAGCAGGGGAGCATCATCGTAAACGATCATTTGAGTTTATGGTAATTTAAAGCTGGCATTTTCGATGAAACTTTTTATGACTTTTACATTAATATTTAAAATTTTCCTAACTTTTTTCGTTTGTTTCACTTCTCTGATGATTCCAGATTTTAAAGGTCAGTGAGAATCATGTACTTAATGTCTTCCTGGGTCACTGATTGGTAAATTCTTTTCTGATTTAATGACATGCCCAGTGAGCGGACAATGTTATAACAATAATCCCTAGTTGTTATTTTTATATAAAATAGCATGTGTTAGTGTAGAAGTAAAGTGTTAAATCCTTCTCATATTATTTAAAATAGAAATGGTGCATGCACAAAATGTACAATGTTTAGCGTGAAATTTACAGTTTTTTGTGGAGTAAATAGTTATAAAACTATACTAAACATGCAATCTGCCGATACCTCCACTCAAGATAAATATAATGTCATTAATACTGCGAGGGTAGCAACCCTCGCACACAAGGGCGTATGCATTGATTGCCTCCTTACTTTAGGCACAATTCGATTTACGCCATATTCCAACGAGAACTAAATACACTCGACAACAGCGTCTGATGACACATTACAAAATGCATGTGGCGGATTTGCTGGACATCTCCAAACTAGCACTCCAAGCTAGCACTAATCTAATTCCGTTTAAACGACAAGTTCAAACAATATACGCCCATGACGTTTAATTCCGAAAACATAAATAATGCTGCCAAGTCCAAGCGAACGATTTGAAAATGGAGTTTCATCAAAACTCCTACACCTTTTGTCGGTTTCTAAGGTCATTTTCGTATTTTTTTCCGGTGGAAGATTTCATCCCCGCAGCCCCCTTGCGCACGGTCTCCTTTTTTGAGTAATTTGTTATTTTTCCTTTGAATATCTGCAGATTTTAGCGTTCAAATCGTTTTTTGCACTTTTCATCCAATCAAGAAATATTGAGGAATTGGCTACTACAAACTTAGCATTGTGTTCCATGGGAGGCAAAGACAACTGTCACTACACATGGCCAAGGGGTGTCCCAATTTCTCCCTCATTACCGTAGCAGCTTCAATGTTTTGATCCAAAAAACGTATTTTGGGATGTGGTCTGGCGTTTAACACCTTATGGCTTGGCACCCTTCACTTCAGGATGCTGGCCGACGATGCGGCAGCCTAGAGCTGGTGAACTTCGGGGCAACAACGCTGCCATTTCCCAGCCACCAAAAATCCGGTTTCCATGCAAATTGCGCCTGGGGTTATGCTCCTGTTTAGCCATTCAGCGCTGGTCATCGGTAAGCGATTCCCAAACCAGCCATCGCTGATCGCAAATTCGTTCGCACCTACGGCCTTCGAGCGTCGGTCATGAATTAAAGATGGCGGCCACAGCGGCGAAAACCCAGAGCGCATTATTCTCCCATTTTAAATGTTTATCGCCATTATATTTCACTCGCGAGTTTTGTTTGCGTGGTCAGGCGGATCGATAAGAAAGGCCAATTGATGCAAGGGCCCCTTTCGTTTTCGCCAATGAAATATAGCGCCCACCCACGCGCCCTTCAACAACAGTAGAATTTTCGAATACCGTGGAAATTAAATAACAAAACGAAAAACAGTGTCCTCCTTCGGTTCTTTGAAACATAAGTCGGTTATCTGAAGAGTGCTCCCGAAACATAGCATTAAAGGAAACCACGATGCACCACGATGATTTTGGCAGTGATGCCAATAGGTGACCACACACGAGCATATCCGGACTGCAGTCCAGGTCTGCATATCTGATCTGCAGAGATCAGAATTTTCAGCCGTGGGCTCACACGATTTAATCTGTCGGCAGCTTAGATATGCCTATTATCGGAAAAGAAATAGGATACTGGTAACAATTCGATTTCTGGGAAGTAATATGGAAATTAAAGAATGGCATCTGAGAACATGCTAGATTCAAGCCGGGAATTGCGGACTAAAAAAGCAAAATACCTTTTGCTAGGAAAAGACGTATTTGGTTACTGATGAAGAAATTTCTTGCAAAGGAATAAACAAATGCTAAGAAATAAGATATTGCTGGAATTCATCCACAGTAGAACCTGCATAAACAGGATCTTAGAGAACCGTCTAAAATTCTTAATCATAGAGGTTCCCGATCAACCGAGTTACCTTTTAGACAGATATCATGGTACTTAGTCCGAATTATAGAGATATTTTTGAAACCCATACACAGTACAGCATTAATCGTGTACAATGTCTGCACAAAGAAACGTTTATTATTGTGCTAAAACCTACATTTATTGTTAATTTAAATTAGAAACACTAACGAAAAAAGTGACCAAATTGTTTAGCTTTACTTTTGTTTTCAATATTTTTTCTAACGTATTAATTAAATCAAAAACTTGGTAGTCTGTTCCTTCTCGAGTCTCGATTAGCCTTATTGTCGTTCCTTGTTTGGCGTAAATTAATAGAACTTTATACAGTGTACATGTATTTAAAGTTTAATCCCACTAACAGAAGTAATTAGCATATCCTTCCCATGTATACAGGAAGTGGTAAGGGAAAAATTATCCCAATAAAAGAGTAAAAGATTCCAGTTATAGGGGTATTTTTTGGTGAAAAATGCTCGGACTAAGATATTCATCCCAGTTATAGATGTTTACTTCTATTTAGGGTCCATTTATTCAGCTTATACTGCAATTAAAAGAAAAGAAAACAGTAAATTTGACTAAAACACTACTTAAAGCCACTAAATTCACAGCGTTTCTGCAAACGGATTATAAATTAATATTATAAAATTGTCCTCGGAAGCAGCTATCTTATCAATTGACACTGCAGTGTAACTTACACTGCATCCATGTTTGAGTTCGTCTTGATTTCCCTATCACGATTTAAACGCATGCAACCAAACCCATAACATCCTGACATCAATCCTGGCCCTCACTAACAATCCTACATCCTGTGCGAAAACGATTTGTCTTCAAAACAGTCCAATTTGGAAGGCTACCAAGAGTGATAAACACGCTCGATCCAGTAACGTTCTCGCAGTATATTCCATACCAGGACAAACAAAGCGCACTGTTGCATGTAGTCACGGTTTTAAAATCAGACAAAAATCAAACATGACACCTTTCCGTTATTTTCAGCATTTTAGATTTGCATCCCAGTGTGAAACAAGAAATATTCTAAATTGGGAAACTCAAGATTGAGATTGCAAACTGACAGTAGCTCGCACTTGGCAATTAATCGGATTTTCCGTTTCCAACCATTTCCGAGTAAAAAATCCATTCGATTCAATAAGTGTTATTTGCAGAATCTCCTTGGCAGTCAATAAAATTCAAGTCATGTTTATTCCATGGTAACCGGCGCAACATTGACGCATCGTTTTACCCGGCTTTTATTACATTATTGACTTTTTTACAGAAAAGAAAAAATGCATCCCTAGGACAACAGAGTGCCAAACAAGAAATTTCTTCACCGTCGCTATCACTTCGCGTTTGTGATTAATTCAAATTTAATTAAGTGATATTGGAAACAAGGAAATGCAGCTCATGTTTGCCTTCTGGTTTCAAAAGGGAGCAATGCTGCACATGTATAGTTCTAAATAAACAATGATACTTAAGTTACTGATATGTGCACAGATAATGAATCAACTAATGAGCTAATTGAGCGTTTAGATTTTTTTCAGAAAAAAATCTTTAGAAAAGGACTATAGGCCTACATTTACAAAATGTAACATACACGTTGTGTAAAACTTTTTTTTTCAAATAATTTCCTTATATTTAAGAAGTATGATCCTGACAGAATACCAAGCATGTTTAAGATGCACACGTCTAAAATGACAGGTGTTTTAGACTTGTAACAAAGGTCAACACTAGCATAAACACACTGTAAACATATCGCAGTCACATCTCTAATAAACTCAATAAAAACAACATTGCATTAGTTTTGCAAAGTAGTTAATGTCTGCTTTATGAAACCAAAATGGCTGCCAAAGATATTCATATGCCATTCTGCCACCCAGTTTAAACATTTATAGTGTTATCCGGTCAAACACTTGTATAGTGATTAGTAAAACGTTTAGTGTTATCAGCATTGAATATCATATATTTTTTTCACCAGGGCATGCCTACGTAGCACATTCTACGACTTGTGGGTAGCCATACTGGTTGAAATAGTCAGGAAGAGAGGCGCAGTGTTGTCAGACTAAAACGCCTTAGAAAATTTCGCGAAAAGTGGCATTAAGGATGAGCAAGATGCAATAAGGTACAAGTTAACAAGACATTTTAAAATTATACAAAAAAACAGATTCTAGCGGACGACCAATTCTACAAGTAAAAAAATACTTAGAAATATAAACAAATATCTGAAGCAAAAATGTTAAGCAAAAACACGCCGGATGCTGCACTTCCTTTAACTAAAGATGCAATCTCTCATCTCCGAAAGACTATGGTCCGGCAGCACCGGCCAGGCCTGGAGCCCTGCCAGCAACCAAACCGGAATTCGGTCCCAAGACCACCTAAGCGGGTAGAAACGCCGCATTATTATGCCGTTCTCACAAACTTCTCTGGCAGTAAGTAGCTTTGCGCTGTTGCCAAACACCTCTAGCTTCTTTCGTGTCCGAGATTTAATATCAGTCGATATTGCAGACTGAGTGGATATTGATCCGTGTGGATTTTTTCCTCGCAAGTAGGCAAGAGGATTACATAAACAAAGCTGGGTGCAAAAAAAAGAGGTTCCCTCCAGCCGTGGAGCATTTCCCGAGCAAACAACTACACAGTGTCACCGTTTGCGGAGGATTTATTGAAATTGGACACGAGCCTCATATATCTGCTTGGCCTCCAACGCCATGGCCATGGCGGATGCAAGCTAAAGATTTACTGGGCTTCTGGAGCCAAAAAAGGTGGCCGACGTGAAAATCATTGGCCACTAGGATGATGTGTCAACACTGACAGAGGAGCTTGCCCTCAGGGACTGTACCGATGAAGCTCAACTGCTGCAGAATTACTTGTCAGCAAGTCAATCAAAGTACGTTTGGTCGATAAACGATTCAATCGGTCAAGTTGCTGCGGAGCAGACGCCATCAGATGCTTCGCTCTTTGAATTAAATCTCAAAGTCCAATCTGAAGTTAGCAAGACGTCCTCTGAGCAATCAGTTCAACCAGATGACTTTGAGAAACTGTGTAATCCGTGGGATCACAACGTCTTCCAGACAATCAAAGAAGTTATTTAGTGGTATAATCTAATGCACGGTTATCATATATGATGTTATACATTGCACTGCTTTGAAATCAGGGTTTCCACAGCTGTAGTCAAATTCACTGACCTCACCAGGTTTCCAGGTTAAACTGTCATTTTCTCTGACCTGTAGGATATTCACATGCACCTATATTAAGTGAAAAGAACTTGCCTTTGAATATAAATACCGTTTTTGATCAGTTGTATCCAGGAATAAAGAGCAGGTTAGTCATATTGGGGGTAAGGAGAAATCCTACCCCCTAACCTAGCATGGTTTCATAGACAAGAAATGAAGCCAAAAACTAATAAATCACAGCATACGCCTAAATCGATATATTAAGTTCTCCAGTATTAAAATTATGATATCCTCTGAATTTTTCAAAGTATTTCAAAATTTCGCTAACTTTAACTGATTTTCAAGGTCTGCACCTGCTTTTATTATTTTAAGAGGACATCAATTAGGCATTACAATAGTTTGTAAAGTACTTTTTATTCCTTACTAAGATACTTAGTGATGATGTCAAAGTCTCGCAAATGAAGTACCCTAATGTTTGTCAATGTTTGGGTTTTATAATACTGCAAGTACCTAGAAAAGTCAAACTTCATAGCAGCTATCTCAAGTTAATTCCTGCAACAAGAATTCAAAGCAAATATCTATTAAAGGTTTGCGGTTCATTCAGTCCAAACAGTGAATTCAGGAATCCTTTTCAAATATAAAATTACACTAAAAAATTAAATCTTTAGTTTAACAAAAAAAACTGCATCAAACCTGTTATTTAATCAACTAAAAGAGATAAACATTTAAGAATCTAGATAATCAAGGAACAACTACAGACAAAACTTAATGAAATTAACTTTACGAAATACGATCGAAGACCCACATAAACAGCATTTAAAATAACCACTGAAGCAGGCAAAATATAACTTCCACAGGCCACAAACTAATTGCAAACCCAATTAAAATTTAACGAATAATCTTTAGATAAAAATTCGCAAATGGTACAGGCGATAAAAAATCTTGAAATCTTAAACGACTTCGGCTAACACACTAACAGCAGCGATACAGTTGTGTCACTTAAACGCCACCAATAACATCACAAAAAACATTTAGCCAACAGACTGGATTAAATTCCTTATAGAATTCCGGAAAGAAGATCCAGACAGAATTACATGTATATCGATTTAGAACAAGGTCAACTTGGTCCACCGCATCCAATTTGCTTTTGGCTTCACTGTTTCAGCACAAATACGCAATAAAGTGAATGGATTTCGAAATGATGAGCGAGTGAGGCTCCCAACAAGCACCCAAGATGTATGCCCAACATGCAGCAATATGTTCTACTCAGTTTTGCACGAATTATGTATTTTTACTATTAAATTTATTTTCCGCCGTGTAGAATTGGTCTTCCTTATTTCAAATAATTTTGAAATGGCCCACTGCATATATCGCAATTCCAAAATGGAACCTCCGAAAACAGGAATGCCCAGTTTTCGGAGGTTCCATTTTGGAATTTTTACAAGTGGGTTTATTTTTTTTTAACAAAATAAGGCATTTTAAAATTACGTGACATGTGGAAGACAATAAGAGTACGGTAGATTTGGCGTGTCAGAAACAATGGTGCTCAATGAGAAAACCATCCACAAAATTGCTTCTCCTGAGAATTCCGGTTTTTCGAGTAGTGTCACCATGACGAAATTGTCTTGATGTCAAATGAAAAGGACAAGTGTCCGGTGTCCCATTTCAAAACCAAGCCACTGGCTCCTCCAGGTGTGTTGAGGTTGCGTGACAAGAGAGCGATTGGGGGGTGCGTCGCAATTTCGAAACCAGGCGTTTCACATATTGATTCGGTTTGCTGCTTCTGGAGCAGCTACTGCACTCCATCTTTGCACTTTTCGCATATTTTAAGCCTCGCTGTTCATTGGCTGCCATCCAATTTGACGGCGCAGATAAAATGTCCTTTAAAGACGATCATCGGATCAGGTTTTTGAATAATCTCATTTCGTTCCAGAAATCAGCACTGGCCTTGACAAGCTCACAGACGGCATCTGCACGTCAAACACTCCCGGCATCCGCTATGAATGAATTTCAAAAGGCGGTGGATGATGAAATTACTGAGTGACTTCGAAAAATGGCACTTCAAAAAATAAAATAAAAATAAATCGTAAAATAAGCGAAAAGTGCTGCATGTACAGACTGTGTTCAACTCAGTTCATTAAACTCAGCAAATTGTATATGAGGCGGTTAAAGTCATAGTGGTGTGTCAACTTTTTCATTATTTTCGAGTTTAGTGCAAAAATACGATTTACATACTGTTCAAAGAACAAGTGTAGGGAGTCAAAGCTTGTATACCACTAATAATAGGCGACTCAAGTTGGATTTGATGCGTTGGAATCTATGTTTTATGTCAATTTAGGGGTAATGCGAATTACACTACTACTGTTTTATTCGCCTCATTTGCCATGTGGTAGTAACGTGAAATCAATGCATCCAAGAACCACTCCTTCATCTAAATGACCACCTACATCATTGCTAAATTGAATCAATGGCAAATTGAGGGTGTTATCAGATGATGTCATGATCAGAAGGTTGTGTAACATTGGGATGTGCTATAATTACAGAATTATTGGAACTCAATTTTCTCAGTGTTCTGTGTGACAGTTGCAATTTATCATTGTTTTTATAATCTTCTTGAACAACGTGTGTGTAACATGTATGTGCCTTTAAATAAGTTGTATTTAGAACTTGTGGGTTAAAACCGGTCACTCTTCCACAAAGTATTAATATCTCCAATATCTCCAAGATAACTTCACTCTTTAAACTTAATTTGTCTGCAGTAAATTGCAGTGACCCAATAGCTCATATCTTGGTACCATGTTCCAAATAAGCACATAAACCAGCAATAATAGAGACTACGCGATGCTGTAGGGCCTCCAAACATCAGCGGGCGTCTTAAGATTTTTTCAGCATCACCAGCAAGCCTCATAATCCCATTTTCTCCAGTTAATCTACCAAAAGCCAATTACAGGATATTCATAACATATTTGACAAATAGGAATACTAGGTATATTGGAAGAATTGGTAGGTATATTTTTCCCGAATACGTAGGTATATTGGTAGAAGGCAGAGCTTTCGAAATCACTGTCTGATACTATCCCGGATAATATCAACAGTGCATATCATCTCATTGCATCACGAACATCGTCTTTTTGACAAAATGAAATTAATAATCAAAATAAATATGGAGTAATAACAATTAGAAAGGCAATGCAAAATATTTCTAAAACCCACTTTTAATGCATTACATGCAGTGAACATTCCAGAAGCGTCCACTGCTTCGTTTTCTGACAGTTCATACTAGTTGAGAGGATTTCGTTTATTTCCTCGACTTATCCTGGATTTCGATTGTTTGCAGACTTGAGCTCGGATAACAGGGCGTCTTTTGTGCGAGGAATGCGGACGCTGCTACCAACCCACTTACAAGCACGATCGTTTATCGCTCGACTGGTCAATTTGTTACCCGGATGACCAGAATGCAATTGATTTTCTCTGCATGCACCATTATCAGCAGTGATAAGGGGGCGCTGCGTTTATAATCGACACAAATATGTCTCCGGGTTGCACCGCATAATGGCGCTGCTCTCATTTTGGCATACCCCCTCCTCTCAATGTAGATGGTACAGGATAACAAATAGCACGAGAGCACTAAGTTTGATAGAAGTTCGAAGAGACATCAAACATGACAAAGAGTCAGGCACAGTAGCGTACCAAGGATGTTCTTAAGGAAGGGGTTCTCACGAATGTTTTTGTGGGGGTGAAGAACGCCATAGGCTAAAATTAAAAAGAAAAAAAACTACATTAGAATGCATTTATTTTAGCCTACAATTTTATTGAAAAAATTGCTTGCAAATATAATTTTTAATAAATGAACGCCTTAAGCGAAATTTTTTAAAAAAAGTTGATTACAAAGGTTGTGATTTAGCCGATAATTTTGTACTTACTTTGTTTACTAATACCATTGCATTTAATAATCGAACGCCGTAGGCAACACAATTGAAAAAATTTGATAACAAATCTTGGGAGTTAGCCGATAATGTTTGTACTGAATTTCTTCAGAAATACCTTTATTTTTTAATAATAAAACACCATAGGTGAAATTTTTGAAAAAGTCGATTTAGTATCAAGGATTTTAACCTCGAATTTTGTACATTTTTTAACATGCCATTTGATTGAAAAACGGCATACGCACCATTCCTAGATAATATGCTATTAAGATAATTTAGACAAATAAATTATCAATGGAAGGAAATAATGGTACCTGTGGGTGATCCTAGCTTTTTTCTGGTAAAAATCAGACACTGTTAAACTAAACTTATCAACTTATCAAGTCTGACTATGTTTTCCAGATAGTTTTAAATTTAACTGAAGTAAACTAACTAATACATTTTCGCTTAAATTTCTTAGTAGATTATCGTCATACGCCATAGTCAAATTATATTTGAAAACTACATGAGAAATATGGCATTTTTAGCAAGAAAATCTCATTCTATCTATGGTCCGCCTATGGTCTGGTCTCGTATATCCTTTTAAATATGTTAGTATCTCTATATCACCTGGTTGGGAAAAGACAGGGGAAGACCCAAAACAAGTCAAATAGAGTATCAAGTATGACAAATAACAAGTCTAAGTGTGGTCATCGAGTTATACTACACGACCGTTTAATTATAATGATAATTCACCTTCTTCAAAAATTATTCGTGTCTCTATGTAACCTATTAAAAATATTTACGATGGTAAGGGGCAATGCATGGCGGACCCTGAGAAAATTACAAGGGGCATTGAATGTGGAGCCAAGTATTAAACATCCTTTCAAAATCTTAGTGGATCTCTATATTGCTCCTTTTATTTCAGCGAGATTAAACGAGAACTCATCCCTTAGGAGGCAATCACTACATACTCTTACGTGCATAGAATTTGCTGCCCTCAGGGGCATCTCGATTTTTAAAAGCAAATTATTTTTAGAAGGTTAAACAGGGTCTAAACGAACGCATACCATACAAAAATTACACATATTGACTTGTCAAGTTTTACTGAACTTCAAAATTACTTTCCTGTCCTTTACTAGAATATTTCATGTCTTCAATTTTCCTGGCAATTTATCACTAATACAAAACCCTTATCTGTGTAATGACAAATCTTGTAGTGCTCGATACATTTCTAACAACAAGTGCTCAAATGATATATGCTCTGCAGATTTTGAAAAAAAAATTAATGAAATGATTTGATTTGTGCATCTGATTTTCATTCGGTTATTGCTATAATTTTAAACAGTGCCCACTAAAATAGATAAATGCTCTAAAATTCCGTAGATTGCGTGATCACTTACCCTAGAATTATTCTAAAACTATGGAATTTGCCCATGAAATGTCTAATTAACGCTCATCCCATGCGTGGGATTGGAAAGTTCGCTTTAAGAATCACCTTTTACAATGACACGAGCAGATCTATAGGCGTCCGCGAATTAATCTCATCAGACCCGTGTTCCCCATTATTAATTAATCGATTCACTTCACACAGCATGCGTTCAAACGAACCAGCCATTCCATCAGGATAGCAAAACTAAAATTGTCCCTTCTACACGAAAACCTTTCAACGAATGTCAGAAATTGAAAACCTGAAATGGTCACTTGCGGAATACAGCTGTTTCCATTTTAATTTCTAAACCCAGCACAGATTCGAAAGTTAAAGAACTGATGCTTAAATAAATCGGATTAAAATTTAGCCACTAGGTCGTCGCACTACAATTGTAACATTTCAATTCACCTTACATTTAACATTTAACATTTCAAAAGTTAAAATTGTGCTATTGAAAATGAAGAATTTACAAACGTGTTACTACTCGCAGTTTTATAAACAATGTATCTATCTTTTGAGATTATGGCGATTTAAGGCTGGCATTTTATCGGAAAAATTCTCCTGATTTATGTACAAAAATCAGATTTGCCCTGACTGTCCAGATTGCTCCTACTTGCCCTATTCCAGGCTTACCAGGTCAGGGGAAGCCCTGAATAATTTCGCCTTTCAGTAATATTATCAGTATCACTATTTGTTGCAACTTGTCGCCTAATAAACTTCAGGTTCCGCAGAATATTTAATAAAAATCGTTTAGAAATATTACACAAATAGACAAAAACTTTAATAAAAAACATAAATAAACAAAGTTGGATTTCAACTAGTTTTTACACAACTAAAAAAATTAGTAAAACCAGATTTTGTTTTCAGTGGTTTGGAAATATTACAAGATAAAACGCCGTAGGCAACATTTTTTAAACAACAATTATAAACATTTTAGCCTGAATTCTGTACACAAAATGTCTTAAGAACTAATGAAAACATCTAAAACTTCATGAGCGATTAATTTTGAAAAATTGCAAAAAAAATTAAAACGCAATGATCGCAATTAAAAAATTGTCAATGACAAATTTGTGCACGCTTTATACACAAAATCTCAAAAAAAATATTTAAAACGTAATGAAACGCATACTTATTTCCCGAATTGTCCACATTATTGTATAAGTTTTTTGGATACTGGATTGTTGGATTTCATATTTTATGGACTTTTAAAAACCCACGTCACTTCTCAAACTTGAACGGATAAGGCACTTGAGTCGGGCATTAAGCAAAACATTATTTGGAAACGATTGCAGGGCTACATAGCATTAAATGTTCTAGGCATGGAAAAAAGAGCAGTACGATGCCCCCTATGCATAAAACGATAACGGACCCTTCAGATGGGGTATAAAAAAGGCATTAAAAAGCTTTACGGCCACTCACGAAGATCTCCGTTTAATTTATTTGGAGAATACAGCGTTTTAATAAACAAGTTTTATCATTATCGTCTAATAAAACCAGTTTTTACGACTTCATAACGTTAATGCGAGCGTAAAATCAATGTCATTAATGATTAACTCAAAATCTGCTGCCAAACACCTATTAAAACACTTGTAAAATTAACAAAATTTGTAAGATGTGTTTTGCATGTTCTTTTAAAATAATGCTAATTGCCTGTTAATTGACGCTTCTTCGCACCGCCCCCTCCCCTTCCCCCATCTTGTGTTCAGGCCGTCCACAAGAGAATGCATGGGAATGTGTTTCCCAATATGGCCACCGCTGCAGCTTCACTTCTTGAGCACGTGTGTGTAAATCAAGTAAATTCAATGATAAAACTACATGAAGAAACCTTGAAACCGCATTTTTTTGCCACTACAAAAATCCAATATTTCCGATGAATATTTGAAATTTAATGTTCAGCCTTTCGAGAAACTTAACCCATGACTAGTAATAAAAATGTTTTTCTATTTTACCATGCAAGCAGGAATGACTCTTATAAATCAATGCTACGAATACTATTTTCGGATCACGGTATGGACTAACAAAATTAAATGTAATCGAACTCCTCAGTACATTCTATTCAGTCGTGCAGACGTTTCAGGATCGAAAATGCAGAAATGCATGCTCCTGAAAGGAGAATCATGAAAGCATCTAGAGGGGTGCAGAATCGATGAAACCGAAGTTTATTTAATATGCACGCTATTTTGCCTAAAAGCAAAAGGGGGCGTGCACCAACCAGAAGAGTACGAATGGCATTTGCGTCACACGTGACAAACCTTTCCGTCGTAATTTGATTTTTTAATGTCATAATGTGGATGCACGGACGTTATTTGCACGAGTATCATAATGCAATTTCTTTAAAGCTCACAAGACATAGAATGCCGATTTCACCTTGAGAGCCTCAAGAGTAATGGTCCATGTTTTTGGAAATCAATATCAAAATAGTTTTTTTTTAAACGTGGTCCGTGGAAGCTGAAAGCTAACTCGCTATGGACATTTTTAAACATAGGCAAACACCGTGGAAAAATCTTTCACAAGACCTGGCCACAAATAAAGATTCTAGTACAGGTTTAGAACTTATAGTTCCGGAGGCGTTTTCCCCCACCCCCCCTGACAGCTGACAGTTGGGCACTAAGTTGAATTATTTCTCAAAAGAACTTAAATCGTCCATCAGTAAATCTTTAATTTATTATTGTCTAAACCTGGAGACGTCCAGACTCCTGATATGATATGACTATAATATGATGATAAAATACTAAGAATACAGTAAACACGATGATACACCATCAGCATAAAAGTACTCAAAACTGCAAATGGAATATACACCAGCGAGCATAGAAACTGGTCCACCTAAACGTATAAAAATTGTTTGTTATTTAGAAAGTAGATATCAAATTATCTACTTGCTGAATAAAATTAATTTTAATGCCTTTTTTGGTGTGCCAGTTTTCTTGCTCGCAAATTAAATTTAGGTCTGACAAATGTGTCTGTCATATTTATAATTACATCATCATTTTAGTTGAAATGATTCGTTTTATGGAGTCATACATGACATTGGGTACTGATGCCAACTTTCGGGGTTTCCACGTTTCGGAAGACCTCCGAGACTTCCCCTTCCTGAGCGGTGTCAAAAATAGAAGCGTGCCTTTAGTCCGTTTTAAGCGTCTTCTCGCTGGGGAAAATCCCCCCGTGTTTGTTTAATATCTAAAAATGAGCTCGCTACTCCACGTTTAGCATTTTTGGAAATATTTGGCGAAGCGATAGCTTTGGAAGCAGCTTACACGCCTCCGCATTTAAAGCAAGATTGCCTTATCTTTTGAAGCCTCAAATATAAGCCGCCCACGCTGGATCTCAACCCCTCACCCGTTTCAGGCCTCAACCCACAAATTTGAGATGATCGTAGACGATCGAATCACCTGAAGTTGAACCAGGGCGACTTTGACCACGGCGTTTCGACGGACGAATGCAACTGACAAGTGGACTGAGAAGGTTAGATTCAAACAAGAAGCGGATGAATAAAGTAATCAAAAAGTCAAAATAAAGTGTAGGATAAAATTTTCAAGGAATAATACATGCAGGTAGAAAGATGAAAACGTAAAGGTAGGATAGGTTTAAAGATTTAAATTTAAAGAGAGAATAAGTTAAAAGATATTGGCATAAAAGGCAGAAAAGGTTGAAAGATGTCAGGCAGAAAGGCAGAAAAGATGTTAAGATATTAATTACATGGCATTTAAAAAGCCAGATAAAAATTGGAGATTTCAATATAAAGACAGAAGAGTTTAAAAGATAACACTGAAAAGGCAGAAAAGAGACGAATATATAGCAATTACATAGTAGAAAAAGGATTAAAAAGACAAAAGAAGGTGAAAGATGAAATTCGTAAGTAATAATAGGTTGAAAGATGAAAACGTAAAGGAAGAATAGGTTTAAAGATGTCGACGTAAAGGCAGAAAAGATTAAAAGATATCAATATAAAGACAAATCGTGAAAGATAACACTGAAAAGGCAGATAAGAGACGAAGATATGGCATTAAATAGAAAAAAAAGGGTGAAATATAGTTATTACAAAGCAGAAAAAGATAAAAGATGGCAACAAAGAAAGAAATGGTGAAAGATTGTTTGTTAAAAAGCAGAAACATCTGAAATGTGGTAATGAAAAGGTAGACAGAATGTTGTGAAAAAATTATAAAGCAGTAAAAAATAGTATGTGCCAATTTAAACTGCAGAAAAGTGATAAAAACAGCAATCAAAAGGCACAAAGGACGCTAGAATGGGTCAAAGACTTATTAAAAAGCAGAAAATATAAGATTGAAAGCTGGCGATATAAAGATAGCAATAAAAATAAAAATATGGCAATAAAATGGTTGAAGATGGCAATATAAGGGCAAGTCATGGTGAACGATCACAATTAGAAAGCAGAAAAGGGTTGGTCTTAAATTCAAAGGTAGAAAAATGAATGATAGTTGCAAAAAATCAGAATAAACCATGAACGTAAGCAAAAATGATGAAGATTAAAAACGTATGAGACGTATAAGATGAATCAGAAAGCGTAAAAGGATAAGATTAAAACGAAAGAAGAATGTCAAAATAACTATTAAGCAGAGAAGAAAAATGCGCAAAATGATAACCGCGAATGAATGACGTCTTAAATTGTTAGCAGAAAACACAGAACTACTACATGCATACATTAAAAGGGAATATTTTCTGCAAAATTAAGAACGGTGATTGACAGCAAGTAAAACAATACAGGGCGATTCATAATTAGTGTCGGGGTTTTCCATAGTCTATAGAACCACATGTAAAACCGAAAGCAACTACTTACTTAGCAAAAACGTGTAACTGAACGTTTTATTTCTAAACGCCTTATAATTGTGATTTTTGGAAGCTAATATGGAGTTCAACCCAAGTCTGTCATCACAAATAAAACATCGTTACCGAACTCGGCATGTGGAAGATGCACCTTAACATAGTTATAGTCGGATTAACGAAATAATAAACTGAACCTTAACTAATCAGAGCTATTCAGCTTATAGATCATGCCTTCCCAATGCCCACCAGTGGAAAATGTTGGGGGACAAGAGGCTCTTTCGGAAATACTTCCATATCTTCCCTGTTGCTAATGCGCACATCCTATACATATTTGAACCTCACTTGATGAGTAGAGTTGAATGATACATGTGTTACACCTAACCTAACCTTACCTAACCTAACCTAACCCTAATTGAAGTTCAAATATATATATATAGGATGTGCACATTTGCAACAGTTACCTATGGATGGGCTTCCCTACACGGCAACCTTGCATTGCGGGTTGCAACAGGAAAGATACGGAAGTATAGCCTTCCCAGTATATTCTTATGTTAATCCGATTATTTTTGTGAGCTTTGATTAAGCACTCGAACTACGTCCTGCTAAGTGCTCGGTCTTTCTGCTCCTTTCGGGAATAGAACACATTGATTTCGACTGCAGTCACCATTTTGAATACCAACATCCTATCATCCCCCAGAAATCACAGCAGCGTATAAGATGTTGCCAAATAACACACGAGTTGCACTTTCATGATCCGCAAGCAGCTTTATGTGGTAGCTTTCAGTTTTAGATCAACAGACCGTGGAAACCACGACAGTAATTACGAATCACCCTGTAGAAAACATGTTTTCTCCATGTTTTGCTATCTCTAACGTTTGAACATTTGGGCCCAACTGTGGCGAGCTCGCATCCTACGTCGGATAATCAAATGAAGCTTAATAGCGAAAGGTAAATGACATAGGACAACGAAGTTACGCGAGGCGCGCTCTGAAGCAGACAATTCAGTAAATCCGGCGATAATTCCATAAGTTCACCGTGGCGATCGATTACGAGATGAGCGTGATGCTTGCATTAGAAATACATATTTAAACACCGCTTAAACGAGGTGTTTGCAAGAAATCCACACCCGGCCCAACCCGAAGGCGTACAGGGTGCTCCGGGCATCTTGGCCGATAATGCAAATCAGCTCAGAGTGCCATTCGCTTCATATCAAAGCGCCTAGCTTTTTAGCATGTTGGAATATATTAAAAATCGACTAAACTCTTGAAGCAGCGAATTACAAACTCATCAGAGAGATCGGGGGGTGGAGGGTGGGGAAGTAGGGGGAGAATCATACAGGGTGCTTCGTACTTAAAAGTGGCGCTATCCAGAGGCTGATGTTTTTAGATTTGTTTCAATTGACACAGTTTTCAAGTTGAACCTGTTTTAATATCGCAAAAGAAAACTACAAAGCTCTCAAAATCTCGATGTAATGGCATTGCAAGTGTAATTTCATGGGACACTGAAATTAAGATACACAGACAACAAATGCTGAAATTATTGAAAAGGGTGGTTTATTGTCAAAAGTTGCTCCGCTATTTTGGAAATATAACAAAAGTTGGGTGGCAACACTGCATGACATCATATCAACCTGGCCAGACTGCCCAACCGTGTGTGGGTATAAGTTGGTTAAATTAAACTTGGAATATAGGAGAAACAGGAACAGCATTTATTTCTTTGGTATACAGGTAATACGCCTATGCTTTGTCTCAACTGAGTTCTAAAAACACAGATTTCCCAGCATGCAATTGGTGTATCCTCCCATATTGCAGTTGGGTCCACCGCAGAGGAAACACTGTAAACCTGTACACTGTTTCAACCTCAATTCAGTTCATTTCAACTCAGTACCTGCATGTATTAGTCATCAAGAATATTACAAGCGATGTATCCATCGATAAAATATTGAACAAAAAAGTTTTAAACGTTTGCTATGCAGGTATCACCTTAAACAAAGAAATCAGTTAAAACATGATTCAAAAATCAGAAACACAAATTGTAGGAGTCAATTACGAGCGAAATTCGCCGCTGTTGGCTACACAAAATATTTCAGCAGCTTAGCCACGTGTATTTTCATCAGGATGGATAAATAAACATTTTTAGAAAGATGTCAGTTAGCACTATAATTAGTTGCGTTCACATGCACTCCGCACGTGTACCTGGGTGAGACATTTTAATTTCCATTCGTGTCAAAACTTTCCATTTGCAACAAAATATATCTTTCAATGAGCTCCCATTTTAAACGTTTCAAAACATTCCGAAAAAAAATGCCAGACTTTCTAGTGTGTAGCATATAACTGCAGTAAAAAATATGCATTACAACAAGCATAACCAGCATGATGCTGATATCAACAGTGCCCAACTTCTCTGATTTCTCCAGTTTTTTTTGGAAAAATTTCGCTAACCTTAATTTCAAAAAATGTTGATCGAATAAAATGGGGATTAAATTTACGAATTACTGATATTTTTACTATCACAATAGCAGATTATGGCGGCTTAAGGATGGTATTTTACCCGAAAAAATTCCCCTGACTTTTCTTAATTGTTCCTATTTCCCTGATTAATACATAGACTGTGGGTACACATGGGGTTTTAAAAGTAGCTATTAATAGGATAAAGATAGTCTTGAACACAACAAAAAACCACTTCATAATATTTTGCCAGATGAGATAGCAGCGGCCTTCCTCATTCGCCACGCTAAATGGCCAACAGGCTGCGCCCCCTGGCGGAGGACGTCGAAGCGTGCTAAGAATAGCAGGCGCCACGTCTAAAGTAAAACCAAGAAGCGCCCGAAATAGAACGACCGGCAAACGTTGGCACGAAAGCGGTCTGAAACTTGGTCACCAGGTGCTAGTCATCTCATATCGTTCTTATTTCTGAACGTAAACATTTGCCGCCAGCCTCAATGGTGGCCTTGTGCTTCTACGGCTCGATAAGTGGTTAATTTAAATACGATTCCTGTTCATAATAACGCCGAGTACAACTGCTGAAAAGATGCTCAAAATTGGAACTTGAGCCCAGAATTCTATTTAAGGCGCTCATCGCCGCATGAAATGAGTGTAGCACAACTGCGTTGCATCTAACGTACGTCAGTGGAATGAGCAAGGCAAACAAGGGAATAATCTACCTTTGCCATATGTCACGTTGCGTTTGTAAAGAATGCCAAACCATAAGGTATTAAGCGCCAGACTCACCAGCAAGTTTTTTTAAAGCTGAAAACGTTGTAAGGGCCATTCCCCACCTGCTACAGTAATAAGGAAGCAATTGAGACACCAATAGGCCTTGTGAAGGGAAAATTTGTCTGTCTCCCATAGAACGTAATGCAAATGTGAAACACCAGTTTGTAGTAGTCAATATCTGACTATTTCTTGATTAGATAAAATGTGAAGGCATACTTCAGGTATGATTTTCTCCCTCCTGTAAAAAAATTCAAAAATGACCATAGAAATCGCCAAAACCTGATGGAATTTTGATCAAACCTCCTAAATATGCGAATATCCCCCGAATATCAGTTTTCCTAAAAACATGCTTCAGAGGCATTACAACCTGGACGTCAAAATAAAGTAATGAATGACATCAATGCGCAGCTATTTGCTTCAAGTGTAGAGGGCGTTTTAAACGTTTATATGTGGTCGACAAAAACAATTTTTTTTACCTAACTTCTTGTTTTATTTTTTCGTAATTAAACGTCATAGATGTATAACGTCTGCAATTGTTGCCGTTTGAACGAAATCAAATTAGTGCTATCTATAGTTCTCATAAAATTAACGTTTTTCTCTGTCCTGAAAAGTTTATTTTTTTAGCGCTTAGTATGTTATGGTTTAGCACAATTCATGTATCTGTGACTTGCTAAAATACATGTATTTTTGCAGGTTTCTACATCCTCACAATAAGATCAATATATTGGAGTGGGGATGTTGCACCCACAATATTCAATTCACAATTAACATTAAACGTTTAACAAATTTGAAACAGCGGAGGGAGAAAAATAATAACGTTTCAGTAATTCAAATTTATAAAAGCATATACCAGCATTAAATAAAAATGTACAGATAATCACATCGTTGCATCAACTCCTAAAACAAAACAACTTGCGCATGTATTAAATATGCTGGAATCAGCTTTGAGAGATGGTGATATCTTTGCTCATAATAAGGATGGATTAATCAGACTTGAAAGAGGTACCGATCGCTAGTTCCAGGATGAAAACCTTTCTGCATTTTTTGATAAAAAATAATGAACTTTATTACATTACTTCAGAATTAATTAACACTTTATTAAATTATTATACTTGAAAAAAATGGATCGATTTCTCTATAATGAATATGATATTTTCTGCATATTTCCAAGCCTAATATAGTCCTTTACATTACTGCTTAATACACAAATTAATACTTTTTATAACATTAATTAAAACACGAGTATCCACTTACTGGACTTATACCGGATATAACGCCAAGATCATTATCAAGCAAGCTGATAAATATTTGCATCGCTCAGCTTTCAATGCAAAAAATACTCCAGATTTGCAGAAAAACAACTGCCGAAACAATTTTAAACTATTTACAGGCTTAACTCAGCAACAAAAAGCGATTGTTGCAGCCAATGAACTTAAACTAATAATTTATACATGAATCCTCTGAAAATTCCCTATGCCTTGGAATCGCCATTGGAAGAATTTAACAGTTTTTAATATAAAGGATAATCGAACATGTATAGCGCATCTAATGTTATAAAAATAATTATCGTTCAAAACAGCATTTTTAAAGTTATTGAGAGCATCTTCTACATGCATCTTCAATAAAATAAATTTTCAAATATTTTCAAATAGTTTAGCCTGACAATTGAACGAATCTGTGAAACCATTCGCCTTGCTATTTCACACTGTCCTCTGAAAATTGATCCTTGTTTGCTAAGTCCAAATTTCCATTTAAATTACCATTGTTAATAATGAAAAAAAAAATTACCTTCATTATTATTCAAATGACCTTTATTAACAATAAAAAAATTTAGAAAAACGAATCTGGGGAAACCATTCTCCTTGTTATTCACACCGCCTCTTGAAAACTCATCCTGAAACATTTTCGTTTAAATTTTTACATATTTAAAAAAGCTTCACAAACGTCCACAACTTAAATGACCGTTTGGATTAGCAGCACAAACCCTACATCAAACAAAAATAGCAATAGACACGCTTGCTTCAATTCTTTAAATTGAAAACCCGCTCCCATTTCTTTGGCACTCGTTTTTAAAGAAATCACCCAAGAGGCCATAAACGTAATTCACTTTGGAGACCCATTTCGAGAGCTCCGAGTTCCAATCAAACAATCCGAAAAAGCAACTTATTTTCCAAAGTTTACGCAGAATGTCACCACCCAGCAAAGACCTTGGAATGCTCCACAAGCCCAAATTACCAGAATTGCACAATGCAGCATCCCTTGGCCCTAATTCACTTTGCCAGCACGCAGTTTCGTGCTTTGTTGCGACAGAAGACAAAGGACAGTGCTATCAGCGCCGCATTTTTGTTTACATTCCGAAGTGCTACAATGTCCCCGTAACGATGGCCTACATACAGAACTTTGCATGCGAAACGGCTCTCGCATCAGCGCTTCTGTTGTCAGGAAATCTAGCAGCTTAGAAAACCAGTAAATTGCATAACAATGTTTAAGTCAGATCCCAGTTATTTGGAGGAATTCCAGAGCGTGGGATGTGCCCCTTGGGGCGCATTTCTCACTGCAACAATACGAGCGTGCAACTAATGCACCCCTCTGAGAGGGCAATGTTGTGGTTTTCCCAAAATACTGCATTTCTTGAGCTTATCTTCAAGAATTACCCTCATTCACTTTGTTCGTTGACATTCACGCGCGAATGCATTCGCAATCACCGTTTAAGCAGCACAGATTCAGATGATTTATGCATTTCCTCGAGATAGAATGTATCCTAAAAAATATTTCGATTTTCAGGGCGTTTCGATGTCTTCTAAGACTAGCGTAAATCAATAACGGCGAAATCAGAATTCGTCAATTATTTGCCCAAGTAGAACAATTTAGGATTCGTTGATTATGAATTTCACATCTCCCTGCGAGACTGCAGAGAGATCTACCTTTTGCTTTTATTTGCACTCGTGCCTCGAAAAAATAAAGCAATTTCATTTCATTTGATCCTCAAAGGGGAAAATATGAGCTGTGCATTGGAACTGTGATGATGAAGGCGGAATTTCTACAATGCTGAACTGCTCAACTCCAAATATATTTGTGTAATTATTGAACTTTATAAATAAATCCTTCAGAAAGAGGCTATTTATACGTTTGTATTACATGCATTAAAGATCTAATGTTTGAAAAAACTACCTTCATCAATCATTTCATTTATATTTCTAAAAACATTTATTTAGAAATTCACAAAATGAAATATTTCTGCTCGAGTTTTTTGGCACTCAAATTAAACTGTTTAAACGTTTTGTGCCGAAAAGTATTCTAAAAACTTGCGATTTGCGATCTAAGTTCTTGAAAAAAAAAATCTTGCTACGATATAGGCTACAGTACATTAATATTCAGCAAATTTTGCACAGAAATATAGTCTACAATTCTTCATAACTGATTATTTGGTTCTTCAACATAGAATTACACTAATAACGTATTTATAAGCAGTTGTTTGTATAAAATGTGGGCTTATATCTAGATTTTGTACATGTAATTTATGCGTTATACAGTTTGCTACAAATGTAGCTATATTGAAAATTACATGTAGATTGCCCACCTCAGGGCATTGCAGAAAACTAAAAAAAATTCTACAAGTTACAAACAAGTGAATGGCTTTGTAAAGTGTTCCACAAGCAATAAATAAAATCTTATAAATTATTAGCAATTTATTACAGGTTATGTCATGAAAGTACAAATACGACGTGTACTTTCATGACGCCACCTGTAAGAAATTGTTAATAATATACAAGTTGAACTTCATCATTGGTGGAAAACCATTCTACTAGTCCATATTAAAAGGTATTCTAATGCCGACTTGTACTCAGTTTACAGGAAATCTGTTCCCCTGTAGGAGTTTCGTTACATGTTACAATTAAATTGCTACTGTTAACACTTCAGTAAAATGTACTTGAAACCTGTTAGGTATGGCACAAAGTACAAGCCCATGACGTTTGAAGAGTAGGGCCCAAAAATAAAGAATGTACAATCCCCTTAATTTTTTCGAATTACCCTTGGTAATAAGGCCCAACAGACGAGAAGTGACAACGTGTTTAACCTTAATTACAAGTCGCTCAGAACAAGCATGGCGGAGGCCAAAAAGGCACCGAATACACTTCATACCTGGTTACCCAGAAGGCCATTGATTGGCCGGGCGTGCTAATCTCCCAACATGCATATTTCACCGTTTTGCAGAAGCCAAAAAGTCAATAAATCGCGTGTTTACAAGCAGGTCTGTGGGTTGCCCTGGCGGTCCACGATAGCGTGACTTAATTGGACGATTTTGCCTCCCGTTTCGCCGAAGGTCAGGGGGTCGCGCGGAGACTCGCTGTTGTTGTTTTATTATTTATGAATTTTATTAACTTGGCCACGCACCGCCGGTGGCGATTTGCATTCCGAAACGCCGAACTGGCCAAGCGTTCACTCGATTAGGGGTCGTCCATAAAGGACCCCAGAGCTTGTGATGAGGCCCTGGTGAAAAGATCAGTACGGCATTCGCAGTGATATCAGTACAGAGTTATGCTACGCGATATTTGTAGACACTTAACCAGTGGTGTAGTGCTAAATTTTTTTTTACCGGAACGCTCTTGTGTTTTTACCGGAACGCTCTTGGATTGGATGGGAAATCCCTGCATTTGGACCATTTCAGGCAATCCCATTCATTCGACC
>JAQIXS010001924.1:0-25881 GCA_034700785.1 Rossiulus vilnensis | reverse complement strand
CCAAAACCTATTCTACTTTCCGAGTTAGCGAAATTTCCGAGTTATGGAGTTCCGAGTTACGGAGAGTTGACTGTAATGTGATTTAACATTTTAACTCACTAGAATGCTAAATCAATGAGAATAATTTCATGTTTTTTGGGCGGCCCGGTACCATTTGATTCACGGACCGGTACCAGTCTGCGGCCTGGGGGTTGGGGATCACTGCTTTAGAACGTCGAATGACATGCAAGAAAGATGACCTATAGTACGGAACCGAATGTGCTCGGAGTTCCATAAGTGGGTTGGAATGACAGTTTCTACCACCTCGGTGGTTTTAAAGATTCCCTCTAACAATTACTTGATAAGATAACTTTTTCAAAAAGACCCATACTTTGAGCCTCCCGCCTTGACGCCTTGGGTGACGCTCTCGTCTCATTTGATATTTAATGGTTTATTAATCTAGCTCCTGCTTTCGACCATCACTATAACGATTCCAAATTGGGCAGCAGTACTTGAATAGAGGTAGGACTAATGATAAATATCCAGTTTCATCAACGTTTGGAGAACAATTTCGAACAATTCTTTGTACAAGTCTAAGGCATTGGTTTGCCATACCAGTAATATTAGCTTGTAATTCTAGCTTGCGTGGTTGTATCCTCAGTTAATAAACAGCTCGTATAATTCACGACCAAGTTTTGCACCAGAAATAACGAGGCTTTCTGGTACTGATGTATTGAGGTATTCGAGATACGTGCCTAAACCTCGCTACAACAAATAAAGTGCTGGGAAAGAAGAGCCTCCTTCTCCCTGCAATCAATCCGATCTAAGGGGCAGTTCATAAAGAACGTGCTAATGTCTATTAGACGACTGGATGCCACTTTCCCCTACGTAATGCATTATTCCACAGAATTCCTGACAAGCCCTACCGTTTCTGCATCATCATGCAGGAATACAGACTACACCACTGCTGGATGTGTTTTGGAAAACAGCATACCATCAACATGAATGTGTCAGTTTCTACAAACGATGTGGATTTTTACAAATTCTAATGCTGGTTCTTACATCCTCCCAATATGACAAATGATGGAACCTAAATGTTACACCAACAATATTGAATTATATTACGAAAACAATCACCATCATGAAGGAATTCAGACTACACCACTACCGGATATCCGTTTGAGGTTCTGGAAAAATAGCACACGATCAACATGAATGCGCGAGCTCCTACACAAATAATAGAACCTAAAGATCTTCAAGGTAAAATTATCACATTTGGCGTCTTGGTTTATTCAATGCAAGGCGGCGTTCAGATTGCAGTAATTGAGTTCACAAATTCAGCCAGTTTTTCTCAACTTGCCAGGCCTGTCAATTGCTCGCATATTAAATGCAATTCGTGTTTCCCTGCTTTTAATAAATTCAGTTCAAATGGAAAAGATTCGGCGAATTTAACTTCTCATCCGCCACTTAAAAATAGGTTGTCCACCCCCGCACTAGGTGAAGTCGACTTCTGACGGACGTCCTTTGCGGGAGGCCCCGAAGGGGAGTGGGAGAGCCTGGGCGGAAGGGCCTCGCAATTGCGGCCTATTTGTGGGGGTGGCCCAACGACGACACCGCTCTCCCCGGCGTCAACGTCAGTCGCAGCCGCACTCGAGCAGCGCTGAAGAGCTCTGAGCATCTCCAGGTCGGCGTTGAAGGACGTCTTGGGACGGAGGAAGGATCCCGAGGAGGAAGCGATTTCTCGCCGCAACCATCCAGCCTTCGACCGGCTAGGCGGAAAGGAGCTCCCCGCACTTCTGCGAAAACTTACCTCGCTTCGATCTCTCTTTCGCACCGGGGGAGGCGTCGGCAGTCGCGGGCTTCCGTTCAGCTATGCTCCGCTGGATTTTCCTGCTCCTCGCCTGCAGCCTCTGGTGGTCGCTGAGCCAGTGCCAGGCAGATGACTACGAGGACTGGAGCATCGAGTACCCGGACCTGGAGTACTCGCTGGCGGACGAGGGGTGAGCGTTTTGCCGGACTTGCGCGTCCCGTTGCTGCGCGAGTTTTTCGGAAGGGTACCTGGGAACGCATCCCGCCGGGAAGCGATAACTACATGTAGGGTAATTTGCGGGAAAAATAAGATATTATGTGGGGGAGGGACATAATTATGTTGGATTTCTGTTGGAGGGGAGAGGGCAGACGCCGACCTATGGACGCTGTTAGACCGCAATTTAATAAACAAATTGCTCAGAAATTTC
Organism: Rossiulus vilnensis; assembly: GCA_034700785.1. Classification (NCBI taxonomy): domain Eukaryota; kingdom Metazoa; phylum Arthropoda; class Diplopoda; order Julida; family Julidae; genus Rossiulus; species Rossiulus vilnensis. The sequence continues at coordinate 23,665 of JAQIXS010001924.1, read as the reverse complement.
GTAATTAACTCGAACGTTGTACGCGAAGATTTTGTAAAGTTGGGTGTCAAATCAAAGATTTTAGCCTGCAATTTAATAAAATAATTGATCAGAAATGTCCTAATCAAAGAGAATCTCGTCAGCAAAGATTTTGAAAAACTGGGTTGCAAATCCAACATTTTAACCCGCAATTTAATAAACAAATTGCTCAGAAATGTCCTAATCAAAGAGAATCTCGTAAGCGAAGATTTTGAATAACTGGGTTGCAAATCCAAGATTTTAGCCTGCAATTCTTAAAAAAATTGCTCAGAAATTTCCTAATATAATTGAACGTTGTAGGCGAAGATTATGAAAAATTGGGTTTTAGTCCAAGATTTTAGTTAGCGATTTAATGAGAAAAAATTTCTCATAAATTTTCTAATTAAATAGTACGTCGTACGTGAAAATTTTGAAAAATTGGGTTACAGATCCATGATTTTGGTCCTCCCTTCCCCCTGGGTGTGCCGATAGGGTGGGCCTATGAACGGGGTCTCTTAAAGCTGGTTTCAACTACTGTCAGCAAAGATTTTCCATGTTGCAGGTGGGTGTAATCCATCAACCCCTGTCAATGTTTTTCATTCATTTTAACTGTCACCATCATCATTGTTGAACTGAATTTCTGAAGGTACATGCATTGCCAAAGGCCTACCGAAAAGGTTGTGCACCATGCAAAAAAATACATTTAATTGATGGATTTAGTTTTCCCTTTATCGAATTGGTTGTCCACTAGGGTCTGATGTATCTTTTTCCTGAAAAATCTTTAAAAATATGTTATGCGACCACCGATGTCCATCTTCGGAGGTTTCATCGAGAGGTAGACTCATTTTTATAAGTCGTGCAATTGTTTTTTTGTATAATAATATCTCTATCCCTAATCAAAAAACAATTACACATGAAGAAAAACTAAATGTAGCAGTTAAAAATATATTAATTTTTTACATGGTGGTCATCTCGAATCCATCCTTGTGGTTCAGCGAAAAAATAGTTGGTGAATTTGACGTCATTTTGAAATACGTTTGTTACGTTACATTAAATTCAATTTTTCAAATCGATGATCAATTTCAACAACCTAATCAAATGGCGTTTATTTAATATAACAACCTGTTCACAGAAACGTGCTCAATAACGTCCTCTTTAGCAGCTTTCATTTCGGAGTAAAATACCTATTATAAGGTTAAGGGTAAAATAACGTAAAATTGAGATCATTTATGTCAAACTCCAACGTGATGTCATGGACAATAGTGACATTATTTTCCTTTGAAAGTTTACGTCATCAAAAGAAGGTTATTTAAAAGTTCAAATAAGTTTACTGACGTCACTTGGAAATTTCAAATCAAGCAATAGATAGATGTAGTGAAGGGGTCCGAAAAGTATTTTGATTCTCTCCATTGATTTAAAATTAATATCAACATATCAGTTTGGAATTTACTAACTAGCAGTACATGTTCATTCAGTAAGAATCTCGTCTTTAAATGAGAAAAAAAGCAAAACTTAAAATATACATGTGTTTGCAGAATGTAGTAATTGATGTCATTTCACTCATAAGTGATGTCATAAGTACAGTGTAAATAATGGGCTGGGTAAAGTGGAATAAAAAACTGCATGAAAAATACCTGACTACAAATTATATATTTGTAATCAACATTAATTACCGTTAGAAATTTGCTTAGAAATATTAATTTATAGATCTTCGTAGATGATGTTGTTATAAAAAAAGATCACTGAATTTTTCACACATTTTTCGATTTTTTTGTTTAAAACTATACAGTGCATTACTAATAAACAACGCGCTATAGATACAATTCTTTAAAGTGTGATACCTACTAATTATTACTTAATAAATACCTACTAAATTTGCCTACTAATTAAAAGAACTGCTTGAAAATATTACTAATATAGGAATCGCCACACGCGATTTTTATTTGAAAACTAGATCGCAACTTTTTTTGCTAAAATTTACATACTTTACTAAGTTATTAACGTTAGTTTTAAACTGTTGTTGTTATCTCAAAAATAATATATTTGTACAATAACAATTAAGTCATCAATATCCAATATAAAAATAACCTTAACACAAAATAATTTGCGGACACAAATTAGTTTAGAAAGTAATTTCTTCCCTCAACTTTTTTGCTCCATTTTATGAGGATTTTCCCTTTCTTAAAACAGGCTTATAGCTGATCGTGGGGGAAAATACTAAGGCCTTTGGCTAAGATTTAGAGAAAGTGGCCTACACGTACGCTAATTTTAGAATTATATATCAAGTCCGCTAGCGATGGGCTTTTGGGAAATTATTTACTATCAATTTTGTGTACTCTAAAGTAAAATCCCATCCCCGTAGGGCAAATATATGAACAACCTAAAATCAAACATCCCATGGCAATTGCTTTTTTGTATAAAATTTAACTGCATCATCATTAAATTCAAAATCTTGGGTCAAGTGGGGGAATATCAATTAATGGAACGCCATAGGCTAAAAAAATCAAAACCAAGCTCACAATTCATGGATTTTAGAATAGATTTTTATATAAAAATTCATGAAAGGGCCACTGTAGGCAAACATTTTTGTTAAACATAATCACAAATTATTAATTTTACCCTATATTTCGTTAAATAATAATGCTGATTTATGTCACTTAACGGAAGGCTGTAGGCCAAAATGTTTAAAAACCGAGATTTTTTTAAAACTGGATTAAAAAAATAATGGCTTAAATGGTTGTGTCTAATCTACATTATCGAATAATAAGTACAGATAGCATCACGCCTTATAGATAGGTTTTTGTGATATCCGTGAATGTCTAGGAAATTCAGTCATATTTCAACTCAATGAAGAATAGTAGAAATATGCATAAAATATGATTTAGCAGATATACGGAGTAACGCAAGTTTCTTGGCAGTAAAGGAAATGAAATGGAAGATTTATTCAGAAAAAGTGCGAATTAACACCGCTGTTAACTAAATTTATGAAGAAAAAAAATTCAGCTTTAACATTTCCAATTTGGGTTGAAAAATATAAAAATGTAAAAAGAACCATTCCATAAATGCCATTCTTACAGATGTTTGTTGTCTTAAAATTTCGTTGAATGATAAAATCGATTTGAGTTTTTTTAAGTTCATGTGTATAGCAATAGAAGAACCTTATTCTCAATAAATGCATTTACCTGCACTGTCTAGAAAACTGTCACCATTTTTCAGAGTATTATTCCGACAGCAGCGTTTCCTGACGTATACATTTCGTAAACTGTACTTCACATATCTTAAACAGTGACGTTAATTGCTACTGTGGAAACTCCATTCAGCGTAAGCGTATTGTTGAGCTGAAGTTATAAGGCGCTGCGTTGATAATAAATTTGTTAAAATACATTCATCATTACCCATCACAATGAACTTTCATTAAGCTGTGCTGCCATGCATGCATGGTTAAAAAATTACAAATTTACAATTGTGCAAGGAACAAGCTGAAAATCTTACTCAGGCTGAGTATGTCATGTTATTCATTTTCAGTGCTCAAATTGGTTAGATAAATTTGTGTAAAAACCTGAAAAATTCAGGAACGTGCAAAATTGAATTTATGGGGGAACTTTGTGCAAATATATATATATTTTTCTTTCACATCCTTTGGCTCCCTGACTCCCTTTTGATCCCCTCATTGGCCTTGCTGTTATGCCATAATCATCCATATATTACTAAAACTGCATGCTTTCATAATTGATAGGGTGTTTTATATAATAAAAAATTAACGGTTTTCATATATTACTTCAAGAAGTAAATTTAATGCCATACGATATTAAAACTTTTACATACAAGAATGGTTCTAAGACTAGAATCTGTCGGTAATTGACAATATAAGAACACTACAAAGTATAAGAAATCGAGTCCCAATGTTTGGGCAATAAACCTGCTTTTTAAAATTTCACACCATCTGTAAATTCAAGAAATATTCAACTCTTTATGACTATCATAAGATTGTTTTCTTTAAAAATCAATTAAAAATTTGAAACTTATTTCCCAGGAATTTATGGCCACATACGAATTTTACTAAGGACCTTGCTCCGAATGATAACTGACTAAAAATTCTCTCAATAGCTTACAAGAAGTACATTAATCTTAAAGTATGCCAAATTTACAGTGCAATATTTTGACATTTTCCTACCGTATTCTACTTTTTCCATTTTTCCATAAAGAAAGACCTCTTTACACATTCACGTTAAGTTGCATATTCATAAGAGATGTGGACTCTCAACAGCAGTGAATGACGTCACATTTGGACATATGGCAAGGAATGACGTCACAATTGGACAAATGGCAAAGAATGACGACATGCACTTTTATGGAAACTCCAAATTTTGCAGAAACTGACCATTTATCTAGATAGCGTAAAGCAAGAACGTTTTTTAAATGTTAAAAATGAAGCTAAAGCTGTGCGAATGCCCAATACTGACGATCTGTCAGGGTGCTCCGCCGATTCCGCCGGAATTTGGGGCACACGAAGAATGCGTACCTTGAGCCCGCGGAATGCTCCCCGGGTGAACGGGACTGCAATCTTGAGTTGTGTTACGAGGATTGTCAGGAGCCTGAGAGTTTGTTCTTTTCTTATCATACTAGCTTACTAAGTAGCTGAGATTTTCTTGTCTTTTCTGGACCGTGTTTTTTCGGTCAGTAGATAAGGTGCCGAGTTGGCCCTTCCCTACTGCGGATTGTAGAAATAAACTTGTACGTGGTGGCCCATTTTGGACTCTGGCCTGAATTATTTTTTTCTGCTATATCCGCGCTACCCCTAAGTCCACCCATAACAAATCAAACAGAAAGGGTTTCTTGACATGATGCGCTTTCATAACATTGATTAAACTTTCAGTATAATTGCCTGAAAGACGATCACCGAAGAAGAGGCAGAGGAAGATCAATATGCTATTGGAAACTCCAAATCTGTGTGGGATTCTAGCAGCGAGAAATGCTTGGAAACTGGATCCAGATTAATGACCGATGTTTCCGTCGCATTCAGTTTAGCTGGAGCATTTCCCCCTTGAAGGATAATTTCGAAATAGGTAAAGATCGAAATACACAGGTCATGCAATGAAACCACAGACCTTGCGTTCTGGCCAGGGATGAATGCGTCTTTTCCAATAATGACCTTCAAGTTTTGTGAGACCTGTTGACTGCTGCCATGCTGGAATTGGTGGAGACGTTTTCTTTGACTACCCACATTTTCTAGATGTTATCCGATAGGCCTACTTTTTTATTAGATGGAAAATACTTTATCGCTGTTTTGTAAAGAGTCCAATTACGTGTGCTACATGTATATGTTCATGCATGTGAACGAGCTTGTAGAACACGAGATGGAAAAGGAAATAGGTACTAAGGGGGTATGTTCCTTCTGGCCCTAAATATCAAGTGTTTCAAAATGTTAAAATGGAAAGCAGATAAAAATGTAAGAATACAATGATATGATAACATAAGATAAAATGCATAAAAGGTAAAGGAACTGATAGTAAGGGATAGAAACCCAGCCCTCTCGGGCGCCTTAAGTTAGCCATTACTGGGGTTCCTATATGCGGGGAGAAAGGAAATCATAATGTGTCATGGGTTCAAGGGATAGCTCTGCAGTGTATTTGGCAAAGTTGAGGGCTAGTCGATAAGTACTCCATACCAGATGTTTATTAATGTTAGTAAAGAGCTCTTTAAAATTGTTCAATTGGGCTGGTTTGAATTTCATCCGTGTAGCGCCGGAAATGGTTTTAATGGGGTTAGCTGAGCAGTGGCAGAAAAGATGATCCCAGTCAGGTATTCCCATAAAACATAGTGGGCATTGTGTAGAGGTCCGGAGCAAAAGTGTATATCAATAAGTTTATATGATAAGGAGTTGTTCTTAATTGGAACAGGAATCTCTTCAGCGCAAATGGGATATTTACGGGTGGAATTTGCAATGCGGGTTTGAATTTCATTGTTGTAAGTATAGTTCATCTGGTTGATCAGAGTCTCATACATTCCGTGAATTTGTTACACTGGGAGTAAATTTAGTGACGATGAAAAACCGTCCACCACATTGTCCCTTATCAAACAAATAAAATTATAGAGAGAGTTGCATTGATCCGGAGGTCTGCTCAACCAATAAATGAAAAGTTTTTTGGTGATTGATGGATTATCATTTTGTAAGGATTTATTCCACAAGATGCTGGTCATTGATTAAATAACGCTGTTTAAAAGTATTTTCATGCCTCACCCCAGTGTAACGCTTTTTTAATAAAACAAACAAGTGGCGTCTACAGCAACATCTACATGTATATATTTAGACATTTGTCTAAAATTCATTTTTAAAGGCCCATTCGGATTAATATAATTGGTACTATTTTCTGCATCATACCATCAGACAAAGGAATTATCTTCAAAAGGATAGCCTTAATCTACGAAAAATTTAAATTGGCAATGATGGTGGTGATCATCCAGATATGGTGGTAATAACTTAATAAATTAGGTATATGGACTTCACCCCACCCCCTTACCACATGGCATTTATCTGCAGACAATAGGGTAGTGAGTTAAATCGAATTTAATATTGATAATGTGAAAGTTTTGAAATAACGAGATCATTTGATTAAAATACTTATAAAAACGCAAGCAGAAATGATTAATTTTAGTTATTTTAATAAGAATTACTATTAGAAATATTGCGTGCAATAACAATTTGAAAATTAAAAGCATTGCTTTTTTTTAAAGAGGTTATTATTAGTGTATATTGTTGATCAATCACAAGTGATGATTTTAAGTGATTTTAAGAATGATAGCTTTTAACAAAAATATGCAAACATTTTTTGAGATGACAGCAAATTCTCATTAGTCTGCCAGGGCATTATGTAGACTTCTCCAGAGTACGTTATTTCGAAAGTTGCATAAACGTTAATAGGGGATAAGTTATGTAGATCTTGGTTTTACAGCATTACACTATACCAATTACAAATGTAGCAATAGGAAAGTATTCAACATGAATGTACAGATAACTCATTTTCTCAAAAAAAATTTTAATTTTAAACTGGGCCATTGCTACAGCCGGCGAACAATATGGTCATTTATGGAAATGAATTGACATAAATCGCCATCTCTGTCTATTTATGGCCAATGTTGGATTTTACCATAGATGGAAAAAATCAAATGTCCATATATAGGGCCCATGTTTGCCTTTTCTACCCTCGACAGTACTATTTTGGGCCCCCTGCAGAGGCGCATCATAAAAGTAGTAAAAATTGTTGTACTGATTTTACCCCACATAACGTGACAACTTTATGATTACAATTAGCTACAAATGGTGTTAGTTACAAAAATCTGGTGGCTTTGCCACATGTATTTTTAACATTCATTATAAAATAGAGGCATGCATTCCGCTATTGTCATTTTTTTATACGAGCACATGCAAATTGGGTAAAGCTCTTTACGTCGAAACGTTTTTTATTTTGTACTAAGTGCCACTCGATAAAACGCTCGAAACATAACTTTTCTTAACACATGCTATGCAGAAAGCTTGTTAAAAGCAACTCGGTTGGCTTCAACATTTTTTCAAATGTCATACTTTTAAGGAATAAACCAAGCGTTTAATCTTAGAAGCACCAGATAGACGCACGCATAATTCATGTTAATTAGGCGACACGAAATACGCCCTTCCATGACAATTTTCCCTTATGTATTTTCAGGCCAATCGACGACTACATTAACGCAGAGTTAATCACCAGAGATAAGAAAAGGTCCCGATTTGGCTCGCATCAACAGAAGCATCTTCAGCATAATTGGTTGGAGGACTTTTGGTCAAGGGTTCACGAGAAAGGCAAGGACGCTGTAAAAATTGATAATTACTTTTCACCCTGATTAATGCGCAGAACCACGTGTAGATAAGCCGCGGATGACAGCGCAGGGATAATTAGGCACTACAACGACATTATCAATTAGGCGGTCAATAGATTTGCCGTGAGACAGAGCATTAGAAGCCCTTACTTGACATCGTTCCAATTTAAGTGAGAAGATAAAAGTAAACTTTCTGTGGAGTTCAGTTATCAATGGTTTTTCTTAAACACTTTTCAATAAACAGGATTGAATTGTTAGGAAAACAACAAAGATTTTTTTATCCTAGAGCAAGTATGGTGTAGTCGTTAGTCCTGCCTTGGAGAGAAAATCAGTATGATGTTATACCGATATCAGTACGATTCTATTATCTATGCTGATATATCACGATATATATATATATAAAATATCCTACAGTGTATATAGGTTCCTGCATATATATATATACATATCAAGGTATCAAGGGTCTCTCAAGGTACGGATACATTGTAGATTTTTTCTTCTTGAGTTATTTTAGATGGAGTGCCTCAGCAGAAGTCTAACAGTGAACACTCTACGTAGAGCGCTCTAGCGGCGGCAACTCGATACCCTAGCTAGAGTAAAGAAAGTCCTTATCTAGAGCGGCTTTAGTACAGTTTGCACAGTTATACTGCACCCTAGCTAGATTGCTCAAGATCTACTGACTTAACCATATAGTCCTTTGCTCTAGCCGCAAGTCTAGCCCATTCAACATCAAGCTAGTATGTATGTTTAATTTGCTATTTCATTGCCTTCATGTACAATTTCTAGAGGTATTCCCTGAGTGCTAAAGCATAGCAGCAGTTTACAGCTGCGTTTATGCTAGAGTGTACGTAGTATAGTCAGCTCTAGCCATTGCCCTACAAATTGGTCCAGTCTACCCATGTTTTAGAGAGATCAACTTAGACCTGCTCTAGGAGTGCTCTACCACTGCTGAAGAACGCGCACTCTGTCATTTTCTATACACTGTATCCTTATATAATATTAAGGCCGTTAAACGTTCACTAACTCATCGATTTTGAGTCAATTTAATTACCTATGAACTAAGCAAAACTAAATTTGAAATACTCTAATAAGCTGTAAGTTGCGATCAGTAAGATCCTTTCTATATATGCAACCTACATGTACATGTAGTTAGGAATTCAAGTACCACTATTGTTGCTCATGTGGTGTTTTGGAATATGGTACTATTATATAGGAATGTGTGGGTTCCAAAAATATCCTACAGTGTATATAGATTCCTACATCCTCATAATAATGCCTAAGTAGGTTAACCTACTTATTACACCCATAATTTTCAATTAAAGCACATTAAGTTTTGCATTAATCTTTTTTTAATGAACCGCATTTAAAAGTTTAATTTATGCCAAACATTGCAGATTGAGTAAAGAGAATGAAGTTAAAGAATTGAAATCATTAAAGTAGCAGCATTACATCATTTGGCATTACCTTCAATTTCCCACTGATATAATAAATTCAAACGTCTTCATAACAATCGTTAAAAATATTGATGGATGGATGGATGGATGGGTCACCTTAGGAAACTGTTTCAAACCTGAAGCCTCACGAGATGTGGCATAAAGTTTCCGCACACAGCATTACTTGTGCCCTTTAACAGCTTTTCGAAATCCGTTTGAAGCCTGGGTCTGTGTTTGTTTGTAAAACCAGGGCTTTGACGCTTTCTGGCAGGGACAGTGAGCAATTGGAATGTTATTTTTTGGAGGGTTTTGGTGCGAATTTCGACTCGAACAGTAAGCAGATTTTTGCACAAGTATTTGCTCGGCAAATGGACGTGGCACTTATACTCGAATTTGAAGCGTGCGTTAGTAAACCTACGCAAACAATCTTATTTGAAGCGGTTTTCAAAGTGCTACCCAAGCGGCCCGTCTCACCATGACACATTTTTCCAAATCGATTAGTGTCTTTCTTGCCGAACGACGCAAGGAAAGATTGAGGTGACCCTCTTTCCGCTAGATTATCACGGGCTTTATCGAGTCCTTAAACGGGCATTCAGCACGAGCCTCTATTGGTCAAATTTATAGGGTCAATTATTGCACGGACAATTAAACAACGTGGTACATGAAAGGGAAATACGACCTTTATGTTGGCATTAAGGAGACATCAAAAATAGTACTTTGCCAGAAATTTATTTTGTGTTCCAGTATTACAATTCCCGTAATTGCAGAACATATGCAGCCGCTTTTAAATGGATTAATGCTCATGTTTTAGACATTTATGTAGCTATAAGAAAAATAATTATTACAAAACCAAAAAAATATCCATTATTGATTAAAATACTTATTATAAATGCTAAGTTTAATTTTTGCACTGTTAAATCAGATGTCAACTAGGGTCTAAGTAGTTTTTGTTGAATTTTTTGTCAACATTAAGACCAATGGCGCAAAATTTTCAAAGTCTGAACGCTGCTAAGTTTTCTACATTTTACAAGAAACAATCATTGCAAAGTAACTGTCATAATGAGGAATTAGAAAATTAGGAAAGTGCACTTAATCAGTGGTCCCCAACCTTTTTATCGCCGCGGCCCGCTGAGGGGGGGGGGGAAACGTTGGTTGTTTATATACATGGCTTCAAAATAAAATATAGTTATATCAAAAAATGAATATAATGTGATTTAACATTTAAACTTACTAGAACGCTAAATCAATGAGAATAATTTCATGTTCCTTGGGCGGCCTGGTACCATTTGATCCACGGCCCGGTACTGGTCCGCGGCCCGGGGTTTGGGGACCACTGCACTAAATGATATTTTGTAGATCTAATACAGAATGTGGTCAAAAACTGATAACAGAAAGCCATTTACTCAAACATTTTGAGCAATTTTAGAATGCAGTGTTAGCTGAGGGAGAGCGCTTTTTGACTAACTTCATTATCAAGATAACAATTAATGCGCCTCTCTATTTTGAATTTGTTGTGTGAAAATATAGCAAATGAAGATAACGTTGTTGCTCATTGTCTTAAAATATTACAGCCTAATTCATAATTATGACAGCTTTTTTGCATTATGGTTGCGTATTGTAAAATTAAGATTAATTATAAGGAACACTACCCAAAGTTCTCAAGCCGATTCTGACGAAACTCATATTATTGATAGGATTTCAAAATAATAAACAATGACACCTACATTACCTGCAACCGTTAAGGTTAACTCAAGTTATTGTTTAAAGGTACCATTGACTTCCATTGCCTGCACAATGGCGTGTATTGCCACGATTGGGATAAACGCCTTTATTTGGTTGTATCCCACCCAAACCTGATGCAATCCTAGCTATGTAATAATTGTATTCGAAAAATCATAAGCAAGAACACTATTGTCAACCTGAGATTGCTCACTATGACAGTTACAATACTATACTAGTTAATGTTACCAATATGCAAAGTATCATTAACCTCGGTCTGAAAACTAATACAACCATAGAACCATAGAAACACAGAAAATCTTTTTTTCACTCAATTTTATACCATTGCCATTATTGTTATTGTAATTTGAATTGGAAAGGAAGAACGTCCAGTTATTACATCTACATGTACATGTAGGTAACTAAAATAATTAATTATAGCAATAGTTTGAACTGTTGATATTCGTCTATCAATTAATATTATAGATATGGTGTCTACATTTTTACCAGCAATAAGATAAGTTAAAGTCAATTCATGGAAATTTTATTTGAAATCAAAAATTGAGCAACTGTATCTACAAAGCGCTATGTTAACACAACTTGTCAGTCCAAGCCATGCTGAGCCAAAAGAAAATTTCCCTGGTGACACTTGTTTGAATCCTCGCTCTGCTAAAAGCACAAAAAGAATGTCCTTGAAATTCAGAGCATAATTTGGTCACAAAAATTGACAGGAAGTGGATGGATCATGAATAACCAGGTGAACTCTTATTTGCATGTCGCAAAGACACTGGTCAACTGGGCCATGCTTTGGACATTTCGAGAGGAACTGTGGCATGGAATTAAATGACGGCAGAATTATGTCAAGTTACAATTTTACCAAAATTCTCGTTGATTTATAGGCTTATCCAAGCGCCACCTGAGCGCTGGAGAAATTATGCAGATCCTGAGGCAAGCGTCACGCGAACGAGGAAATGCGTACTCACGAGGAAGACTGAAAGGGATTCGGTTTGGAGTGAGCAAAAGAATGCTGTTCTCGTCCTAACTACATGTAGGTGTTCCACCACGGAACGGGAACCAAATGCTGCGACCGCGCACATGTTCGAATTTGTCGTGCCATAACAACGTCTTCCGAAAGTTTTCATGATTTTGTTGTGTGTTTCAGATGTTTGCTCGCTTGTATACTATAAAAATAGCTCAGAGAGCGCAAGCCCAACCCAGTTATCGTATGTGAAAATCAACCCAGTAAGAATGCTTTTCTCTAATGTGGGTTTTATGTTGCTCAAATTTTGCTCAAAACTGCATAGAAATGCCAGCGCTTGCGACCAAAGCTTCTCAAGACCTTAAATTAAGTAGACGTAGAAGAATAGAAAGTTGAATTGAGCTTCATAGAACCATAATTCCTGCACAAGTTCACAAATGTTTACAAACTGCGTACGTGTTAAATATTAAACTTCCTCATTAGGCTTGCATCAACATCTCTTCTGTACACTGCAAATGGAATTAAGTTTATCCTAAATTAAGATGCCTGCGAAATAAGACAAAATGACATAGCTTTCATTTGGACAAATTCCGCACACGTAAAACATGTCTGTTTGGAAATGTTCCTTGCAAAAAAGATGAAAAAGATATCAAGTTAAAATGTTCGTTTCCTTTCATGGACAGAATTAAGAGGTTTTCTTTTGCAGTGCACACATGTTTTCTGGTGCTGGAAAATATCAAAGCGCATCTATTGAAAGAACAAAACACCAAAACATATCAACCATAAACATCTAGGTACCTAATCTACTCGAAATTAATACGTTGTTTAATCAATATCTTATTTCCCATTTCTTTGGATGGGATTCAATACAAAAATTTGCTTCAAGCTTGCATCAAACTCCCTTCTATGTCTTAGAAATCAAAATTTGTTAAACTATCTCCACGAATTTTGAGAATTTATTTTGGAAATCTGGAATGAAATAAAAAATGAAAAAGGGCCCACAACCTTGTATATGTTTAAGTATAGAGATGTATTCGTTCTTTTTATTTGATGGACAGATTTTAAGATGTTTTCTTTTGCTGTGCATCCATGTTTTGCAGTGGCGTCAGATATTAAAGTGCACACACGGGCAGAACATAACACCAAAAACATATCAACTATCCATCTAAACTACTCGAAATCGATAAGTTGGTTTATCTGGATGAGATTCAAAACAAAAAGTGCTTTTTGGAAATGAACCTCAGGCATACATATTTTGTGAGCTCCACTTAGCCGTGTTGGACTGAATATACGAAACGCTGATTGCAACTACAATAATCATTCTTTTGTTAATTTTTAATATTTATTTAGGTCTCCCTGAATACCGTTTTCGTAAAAAAAATTGAAACAAGGAATGTGGAAAACTCCATCTCTTACTAAAACTATACATGTATTTTTTCCTCTTAACACATGTCATAAATCCTTGGACCACGATGCTAAAATATACCCTGAGCATAATTTCATTCTAACGTCAATTTTATAAGGTAGCAAATGTTACCCAGTGTGGAGATTTGTAAAAAAATCACTTATAAGGCGCCATCTTATTCTACGATCCAATATAGTGCATATACATGTACGTAATTTAGTAGCCTTTGTATTTTATGCACACAACTAAAATACATCCAAATTGTAACAATCCGTTCTATAGATACACTGCACATTGTTCTCGTTTATGGTGTGTAATAAACAACATTATTTCTGCAATGCTCGTGTGGCCCGCACCAGCTTGAAACTCCTGAAGCATTTACGATTAATAAATCATATTTATAATGGTGAAGACTAGTACACAATGACGCCTAAAAATTGTATATTTTTATTCTTTCACATGTGTTATAGTTCATCTCGTCTGCATTTGTTTCACGTTTATTTGTAAATAAATGTGTGGAAATATTGTAAATCCGATGTGAAATGACATGCTTACAATAAGAGCAAACGACGTTTTCCCCATTTACAAAAATTATTTGTAGCTTGAGTGAATTTGGTAATGCTTTTGTTCGTTTAATATTCTAAAGAATGTTACTTGTTACGAAGTTCATAATCTACATGTTCATGGACCTTTACAACTGGTTTAAAAATTTAATCTAATTTAATCTGCATATTTCGCTACGAAGTAAGATGATTTTTTCTTTTTAAAAAACAGGAATTTTTTTCTAAAAAAGCTATAATATATGAGTACGTATTTGTACGTTTTCCATTACTAGCAAGAACAGTTGTCATCTGTGAAATCCACTCAAATTAATAACGACCGTGAATTATATAAAATTTTCTGTATTATTTACATCATAACGATGTTAGAAATCCCAAAATTATTTCGTCTGAATTTCGGTTTAATCTCCTTTATTTAATTGGATAAGACTTTTTCCAATTATAGATTTTTTTCTGCATACCGTATTTAAAAATGGTGTGATAGCTCAGTTGCTAACTATTTTAATTAAAAGTTGGTTCGCATTCAAAGATTTGCAGTCAACTTTTATTATGTTTTAATTAAAGAAGCGTTTTCAGATAAAATAAAAATGACATTATTACATTATTTTTCGCTTGAGATCAATTGTGCAGCAAAAGAGTTGATGCTAAATTTATTGATTTTATCGTTTCAGCTCTTTAATTTGATCGTGTGCTGTACATTTTAAACGTTTCATGAAAATGTTAGCTTTTGTAATTGCATAACTATTTTATTCCTTGTAGAATGAAAAATAAATTCATTGCTTTTTATCATCACTTGTGATATTTACATTTTTTGAACTTTGAAAATAGCACACAAAATATCTTACATTATCAAAGAAGAATGTCCATATTTTAAAAACTATGTTCATAGAGGTCAAAGTGCTGCAATAGGCTTTAACATTCGTTTTCGTACAAATGAAGAATTTCCGAGTCCTACACATAAGGTATGTTTTTAACAATCACTTTTGAAAAAAATATTATTATTATTATACTCTTAGCACTTTTTAGGATAATCGTTTTGTTGTTATATTAAAACATAATAAACTAACCTGTTACTGTATTTTACTAAAGAACTCTGCTTGCTAATTAATTAATTATTTTGGTCTACTACAAAATGAGCCGCAGAATTTCATCACAAACTATTTTTCACATATGAATTCAAGATAGTAAAGCTAGTAAAATTGATGTTGTATATCTTGTTGTTTTTGACGAATTTGTTAACCCGCCTCCAGCAGATGATTTCTGTAAGTATGATAGCTTAATATTAAGATGCTTTCGCCAATATAATTAAAAAATGATGAGTGAAACATAGCATAAACCTGTTTTTAAAAGCTAATTAAACAAGGCTTGACAACGAAATACCATTTCCAAACATATAAATTCTGTCTTTATCAGGTAATTCTCAATGTGGAGTATATATTACGACTGGAACACTTAAGAAAGTAATTGAAGACAACTGTTTGATGACTAAGAAACACAAGGTTAAGGGTTAAGTGCAATAAACAAGTCTTAAAAAGATATCAAATACAGATTTCGGCTGCAATTGTCAGAGAACTTTTGTTTTGCCTCAACTGATTGAGGAAGTATACTATAAATAGCGTTAGGAAGTCATTTTAGTTCAAAAGATAATTCTTTCCGGAGACCAAGCAATCATAATAACCGTTTAGGCTCATCAGTCAGCATAATTTAGGGCATGAATCCAAAATAAATGTACCATCTCATGTGAAACAGTTTTGCTACCAAAATAAAAATGTGCGACACTTGTTGATTTGCTTCCGTTGCCATGTTTATTACAACTATTTTGACCCAAATGTGTAAGTTTACTCGGAATATGAAATTATTTTTTGTATTTTTTGAACCATAAGATTAAATCCGTTTGAAAGGTTATAATTAGATCATCTTAGTTGGATGCATCAAAAACATCGTTTAATGTACTGTTAAAAACGATGTACAGTGAGGCATGAGCAGGTCGTTAATTATGGCAAAGATCTATTAGATAATGCCAAAGTAAACATTAGCAATTAACATGTTAAGATAAAATTACCTCGTCAACAGGAGCTTACATATGGTATGACCAAAACCAGGTTTTACTTATTTATTATTGTAAAGGAAATCCAATTTATTTTTGCAAAAAAAATTAATTGTATGGTTAAAGCTATGACATTTCCATTACATCATGCATGATTTTTGACTACAGTAAAGAAATGAGACTAAAATAGTTTCAGTTATCAAATAAACAACGTCCTGCCACATAGCGTACAATACCTTAGATACAGTGTAGGTAAGGATTGTTATCAATAGCTAGCAAATGTTCATAAATTGATAATTTCTTTATGTGCATTCTTTTTAAATCACTTGCATTGAACTGTTGCTCGACATTTACCCAAGATTCGCGGTAGATGGCAAAATATGTCGGAAAAAGGGTTAATTAATAGCGGATTCTAAGCATTGATGTACGTTATGGATAACCAGGAGCACGCCACTTTTCTAGTATTCAAGGTAGTTGGAAAAATCTGAAGGAGTTGAATGACAATGCAACGGTACTAGAAAATATGCGTTTTAAAATGTGACAACTTTCAAATTCAAGGCTAAACTACATGTAAATCACAAGCAACAAAACAAAGTTCAATGGTAATCACAAAACTAAAAAGGTAAAGGCATTTGCAAAAACCGATGTACAAGAAACATTGTGATTTTGCACCGAAAGGCAGCGAGGTAAATCCATAAAATTAAGAGAACGAAAATCCAGAGTGCACTGAATCGAATTTTGCAAATACGGTCTTTCAGTGGGTTGGAAAATGTGGAGAAATTGTTTTAACCGTATTTTGTGTCATTTTATGAAACCGGCTTCATTTCATTAAATTTCAATGGCTGATTCGCAGGAAAAGCTGCATTTTAACTGGAATGCAGCTTTGACGTCTTCATATCGAAATTCAGCACTTAACAACACAATCTTTCAATACAAAAATTTACACGCATGTTTTATGCAAAATCTTTGTTCGTGTTCCCGAAGGCTGCTGTGGAATGCACGCCATATCAGCCTTGCAAACGATATTGCGCGATTCAAACACGATACTTTTACGCAAAAAAAAGTTTCCAGCTCATACTCCTTCATGAACGAATCGATACCGCGCACGTTTCAGAAATATGTTTGTAAATGGAATTCCGGTTTATTGAAGCCCAATGCAAAAATGTGACGTGAAAATGGCACTTTAAACGCTGGACTGGAAGTGGCACGTTGAAGGCGCAGGCATTACAAACAAGAATCTAGTAAAATTTTATAAGAAACGTGGATTATTGCATGAGGGAATCCGGTATGCCTGCATGCAAAACCCGGGAGATTTGGTGAAATTAGAAAATGTTATTGAACTTCTTTGCTGCTTCAATATCCCAACGGTATTCCTTACCCATAAACTGTGACAGATATAAATTCAAATGCTTGCATAATGTAGTATCAGGAGCTGGAAATGACGATATAGCAAATACGGTAAATCGAATGTGAAACATCCTCTGAGAGGCCTTCATATGATTTTCTAGAAATATTTTCGGGTTCAATTTCATGCGAATGCAACATTTTGACAGTAATTGAAACGTTTCAAAACATACCACGAGCGTTAGATTGCTGCCCAAGAATGCTTTTATGAAAAAAAATGAATCTAAACCAAAATCTGTCTCACTATACATTTTCCATAGATGCCACATTCAATCATTCCAAATTAAAAATGGAGTGTCAATGCCCCATTACAAAAAAACAACTCAAGCATTTACAATCATCAAATATTAATATGCAGATGTACTTGCACTTAACAAAATGCAATCACCCACTCATAGTTTGAAATCAATACAATTAATTGCAGAAGAAAAATGACAGCCAAATAAATCATTGTTTTATTTATAAAAGCTCGCTATTGCTAATCATTTACTCACAATTTAATAATTTTCCAACAATATTTAATGTTCATGACTTAAATATGAAAAACCGCGATTAGAAACTTATTTCCTTACTATTCCTGCAGAAGCATGGTACATAATCGAGTGTTTTAAAATAAAATGTTTAAAATATTCTACAAAATGTTTTAATACAGAAATCAACTAAATAAAAAATAATTTGCGTTTATAAATAGCATCTTTACATATTTAAGCGTTTATTTGTCGTTAAATGTTAATTAACAAAATGACCAACAATCCAAATCATTACAGAAATTCCACAATTTTAGAAAGAAGATTTCAACATACAGGTACGCATTATGTGACACCACTATGCCTCTACTTCGATATAAACATTATCGAAAGCGGCATATTTTCGAGAAAAATCATGTGCTTCTACAAGTATAATTCCACGCACTAATTCTTCAGATTGATTAACTTTTTAATAATTATAACAATTATTAAAAAACACTAAGTGGAGAAATAAAATTCGAGTGAATTGAGTGCATTTTAAAAATGTCTAAACTCAAGCATGATGTTTTTCAAAACGTACCGTTCAAAGGATGAGTAATGACCTCATAATGCATTTATAAACACACGTACCGATACTGACAATCAATTTCCTGTTGTTTACAATCATTTGTTTGCTGGTGCAAGGCAACGATTCATATCTCTAACTTGCTCGACAAATATTAAATTGAACTGATGTTTGATCCATGGATAAACAGACAAACAAAAGACAGCGGCACAGAAGACCCCCTAGCGTCTTTCAAAGATTGTTTTCTCATTTCTCAAACAACTTGTTGGAAAATGCTATGTCATGAATAATTTTTCATCGTTGGAAAATTTAAGGTTTAACGGTTAATGTTCTGTATGTTGTCACGTAATGCTAGCATGTGCGTAATGAATTGAAGTTTCTTAAAATTCATCATTTTCTCTCAATCTGCACCTGTGTTTCAAATAACTTGAACTTGTAAACACAGTTCAATGTACAATTTTGTATTGAACATTGCTTTTGTAGTACTTTATAATTGAATAGTGTGGGTTTACAAGAAGGTTCTATTAGATAGGGCTTATTGGGAGGATGGAGGAAGAAACAAATTCCTATAACACATAACTAGCAATTGTTAATTAACATTTCTACGCGATAACGGTTAAATGGTATCATGGTGCAAAGACAGCTGTGTTTTCATCGTGTCAATCATACATAGAGGGTGCCAAACCATAACTTACCAAGCGCCAAAACATCAACATTTCAGGAAAACACTATAGTTTTATGAAAAATACAGATAGCACTAATCTGATTTCTTTCAAACGACAACAATACATATACTTGAGAAGTTTAATTAAGGAACGATAAACAAGAACTAAGGAATAAAAAAGTTGTGTTTTTCGAAAATTCTCTTCTGGCAAGTAGGACAGGCATTGGTGTCACATATTACTTCGTTTTGGCGTCCAGATTTCAATACCACTTCTGAAACACGTTTTTAGGAACATTAACGTGGTTTTACGGGGCCAAAATTGAATAACCTTGATAAGTGACTATCTTACCAAGGTTTGCTGCCAAGTCCACGCAAATGATTTGTAAAATAAGCCTGGCGTTTAAGTCCTTATAGTTTGGTATATGTATATATATATATATATCCATTTTTCCGCATTTAAAAGTGTCTTTAATCTAGGGGATTTACTTGAGCTACTCTCATGTAACATGTTGGGGAAAACCGAATTTTCACTACTTTCCTCAATAGCACACCCGCAATATTACAGCACAGGCAGTTGATTTTGATGCCTAGCTCAGCAGCAGTCCAAAATTAGCTCTTGGCAGCAATTTCGCATATTCAGGTTTCCCCCCAAATCGATGACCACATTTTTTAATAAGTTGCGAAAGTTTGACGCGCTATTTTTCGTTCGAGATTTGCATGCGAATCGCTCGTGGGTGGAGAAACGCACAAGCACCCGACCGAGATTAAACATTTATAGCTTCTAAAAGCACGAAATTTAGAGCTCAATCCGCGGATTTGGGTCGTTAAACCTCGCCGGGCCAACGTGCGAGTGCAGTCAACAAAAATAAATGTTATTAGACAAGGTGGGCAATGGCCCTTGCAGGTATTAAGTGTGTCGGGTTTCGTTACCATCCACGTTTATTGTTGTTGTTGCCAGGTCCAGTCACCAGTGCCGTTATTACTTCCTTTTGTGGTCATTGACCACCAGCTTTGCATTTTCTTGACTTCGATCTACCATCACCATGACTCTCACAGAGTAAAAGTTGCAGTGTTCTTCGTTCCTGGCCCATGTTCCACATTAGTCTGAACATGTTGTCTCCAAGGCCATACACTTGCAACAATGTGGATTTGTAGTATGGTATTCCTCAAACATTGTGCCCTGTGAGCAATGTTTTACACTTTGCGTCATCAAAGTAAACGTAGGCTACGACGCGAATTTTCATGACGTCACTTGTAAGAAATTGCTAACAATATACGAGTTGTACTTCATCTATGGCGGAACATCATGTTACTAGGCATTCTAATACTGACTTGTACTGTAGTAAATTCCCCACAAATTACAAGGAAACTACTAATACTTTTACTACTTTACTAATACTTGTAATTTGATAACATTTAATCGTAACTTGACATTATACATTATAGACTTACATTAGAGCATAGGATTTTTGTTTGTGGAACACAATAACCTGCACCTATAACTCCATAACTGTACAAGTACAAGTCCATAACGTTTGTGAAATAGGGCCCCTCATCCCACCTTCAATTCAGACAAGAATCGCAATGTGTTGTGGTAGTGTTGACTGAAATGTTTTATTTCTAATTTTATCCAAGTTTTTGCCAATGAAAATATTAACTGAAATCCATAATTTAAATCGTCAGTTTTATTTTGATTTTGCATTTGCCGTTTCCTAAATTAATCGTACTTGCATTGTTAGACGCCACTTTTTTATAGAAAAGTGGGAAAAATTCTTCAGCTATTTAGTTCTATTTTGTGATGCGAAAATTTAAAAGAATTTCAAATAATGCACAGCTTTAAACCCAGATTTCATGGAAATGCTGACTAAAATACCTCATTTTTATTTGATGTTCAGCGCATTTCACCCACAAGTTACCATCAGTTACATTTCAACGAAAAATTAAATAAAAACCGAGAGAATAACCCATAATTTTAGTGAAGTTTTTTAAATTATATCTGCGTCGTTCCTTTAATAGTTTTTATTTTTATCCTTATGTGTGATTCCAATATTTAAAGGGCCATGTCAGAACGAAAATATTTTAACGTCATTTCTATTCATTGCGAAGTGATTTACATGATGCAATCGAATAAGTAGACCTTTTGCACATCAGCATCAACTTACAGTGAGGAGGATAGGGAGGAAAGTTTGGGTAAAGACAAAAGGATAATGATATGCAGTGTATTTGAAACAAATAAACTAAGACATAGACAACATACTGTATGTGCCTTTCCCCTCGATAATTATTATTTCAACTTCTATTATTAATGTACAATAACGTCGAATATTCAGATCAAGCTTATCACATTACAATTATATTTCAAGACATAAAACAGTAATTACGATTGTAATCAGGATTCAAATTTCTCATTAGTCTATTTCACATCTTTGTTTAAAATGCATTGTAGATTTAGGATGTTAATATCGGTCTAACACTGAAACATTTCTAATGAACCATATTCCTTAAAGAGAGGGGAGTATTTAAATTATTTATACAGCTTAGTTAGCATTTATACATAATACAACATACATAAGCTTATTGCAGTGGAAATATAAGCCAAACTTGCGTGCCTCTTGACGAAAGTTTTCAAACATGTTTAATGTTCTCAAGATTTAAATGGTAGGCACATTTATTCTTGCAGTTATTTGACCGTATTTTGGTCTATTTTTGTAGTTGAGAATTGACACATCTTGTAACCAACGTTGGCCTTCTATTTCATATTTTCTTGTCAAAACAAGCATTGTGGTTAACGGTATTATGTAGGTCATAAACACTTCATGTGACCTCACAAATGAGTTGTTAATATCTAGAGGATTTCCAACCAAAACGGCATACCCACGTGAACACAGAACCTCTTAGAAATGATTCAACCTTATCTTTATGTGAAAAGTGAAACATTTATGCTAGTGGTTGTAAACCAATGAGCGTACGTGAAACATACATTTCTAAATTAAAATGCATACTAATGAATCAATTTTCTTTGAAAGAGATCAAATTAGTGCTATCTACATTTTTTAGCAAACTATTCATTTTTTTCACTCCTTAAAAGTTGACGTTTGGCACTTAATACGTTATGGTTTGACACCCATCATATGATTAATATACATGTAGATAACGCTCGACCATTCTTTGTTTAGTTCTACATAAACTTACTTTCTTAAAATAAAACTGTTAAATTGCTCAATATAAATGTATTTATGTTTATTAAAATATTCAAATATTCATCATAAAATATGTCAGCTATGATGATTACAAATAAAATATACCATCATTATAAAAAAATGGAACAATATATGCCTATAAAAATGCATACTGAAGTATTATGTATGAGTCTGGAATTATTTTCTGTAAATCATTTCTTCATTTCAATATTTTAAAGAAGTTGGTATTAAAAACCAATTTTTTAATAAATATATTACCATTATATAAGAAATGTGCAGGACATTCTTTTGAATTTGAGTAAGTAGGTATTAATCGCATTTTATAGAAACGTTGCCGTTTACATTACAATTCGCTGACTGGTTTTTGAGAAAATGACTGATCTTTAAATTAATTATTTACTCTCTTCGGGCACATGTTTTATTGAGTGCCTAAACATTTTCCAAACTTTTGGTAACTGATGTAAAGTATTACCATAATAAAAATATCAACAAAACTTTGTAAGTTTACAGAAATTGTGAGAATTTTTTGAAATGTGCCTTGTTGCAGCTAATATACAAACTATTTTAACTTACTAAATTATTTACCTAACGTTCAACTAATTGCTCCAAAACTGCATGAAACAGAAATTGCAGGTAAAAACAAGCAAACAAAGCAAATTTTAATTCACCTACATGTATATTTTGTGGATTTATTTGCACAGAACAAAACATGTGCAATAGTTTTGCACAATTTTCACCATAAAACAGTACAGATTTAATTAGTACATATCCTAAAAGTCAGCATAAATGTAACGAAAGAAGAAAATATCTCAGTTTGATGTTATTTTTTACAAAGCCAACTTTGCAAACGGTATACGATTGCCACTTAAAGATGCTAATCTACTTGCTGGCAAGTATAAAAAACGTTCAATGTACATGTATATATGCAGGTCTTGAGTAATTTATTCTCATTCAGGCAGAAAATTAGGTCTGCGTTTATACTGCTGTGGTGTAATTTATAATTACTATACATGTTGAACTTATTTATAAGCTCACTGTGAAGATCTCCTTTTTTGGCGATTTCAATCAAAAATCTCATTTCTCTCTCATAAAACTGCGGACACAACAATAATACGTCAAATCATCGTGCGTCATTGATAGTTTTATTACCATCTGTCTGTCTTCTACAAAACTGTCGAAAATTAGCAATCAATTTATTGCCATATTAGCACAATACATGAGTTAATGTCGTTTAAAAATCCATCTTTTCCAACATGTATGTGTAACACGATTTCGTGTTACACATAAAATGCCTCAGTTTCTCATATTTATTTAAAGTATTTTTGTAAATCGTGTTACACATACATGTTGGAAAAGATGGATTTTTAAACGACA
>JAQIXS010001923.1:0-25885 GCA_034700785.1 Rossiulus vilnensis | reverse complement strand
GGCTATCTGTCTGATGAATTCTCCATTCTGATAGTGGGTGACAATCGACTCTTTTCACATCGCATATCCTTGCTGACAGTGTTGTTCAATCCTGGGATGAATTCAAATCGGTTCTTTCAGAGTTGTGTGGAAAGAGAAGTCCAACCAAACTCATTTATAATGGGTTCCATATGTAAAATATTCCAACTCCCCACAAAATATAATGAACTTTTTTACTGAATCATTTTGTCCTTTACATAAATGTCCTTAAATATTATGATGTTCCTCTCATTAATTGATGTAAGTGTTTGATGCCAGCACTTCCTATCTTAACAAATCACGGTCCAATTGTTCGTTTCAGTTGTTTTGCAACGGAAACCGTGCAGAAGAAAGTAGTACAAGAATCTGACCTTAGTTTCGATGGAAGCCAAGGCAAAAAACTGGATCGCGCTTTATATCGCTTGGACATGGACGTCAGAAGAGCAGGGAGGATTTTGCTGAAAGATGTAAAGGATATTTTCACGGAAATGAAATCCATGGGCAAGTTTTGTTGATGAGGAATTTTAAAATATAGCTGAATTAAAATCTTTGTTATTATATCGATAGTTTATTTTTTTAGGAAATCCTTCGAATATGCAAAGTTTGCTGCTAATTCGTTGCTGCGGCTCTCTTTTACCAGAAGAATTGCCTGAATCAAGAAATAAACTAGTCAATGAAATTTGGAAGACATTAGAAGAACAACGTACGCATAAGCTGTTTGTGGTGCTCCACTAAAAGATCATATCGATAATGACAAAAAATATATTTTTGTATTATAATAGTTTTCTGGCAATGACTGAATGTCTGTGGAAAAAGGGAAAAATTTATATTGATTAATGCTTAATTTATGCTTATTTAATGCTTATTGATAAATGCTTTAAATATATGAAAAAGTAAATGCTTGTGGCAGGTAACTCATTCAATATCTTAAAAATAAGTATTGTTTATTGAAAAAACAACAAATAATGCATTTTAAAAAAGCTTATTTTATAAATTGGGCGAAATAGACCACAGACCTAAACTCTTCTTTGGACAGAAAAAGACGCTGATATGATTGTTTGTTTAGCTATAGGATTAATCCAATAATCAAGTTTTATGTTCTGTAAAATTTAGGTGTTCCATTCGATGTTAGTCATTACAACGCCATCTTGAAAGTATACCTGGAAAACGAACATGAGTTTTTGCCTACTGATTTTCTGGCTAACATGCAATCTAAAGGCGTAGAACCGAATCGAGTCACGTACCAGCGACTAATTTCGCATTATTGCCAAAAAGGCGATATTGCAGGAGCCAGGTATGTCAGTTACGCTCGTAAAGGCGTAATAGTGAATATCCTTACTAGGAAATAAGTTGTATTTTACTGAGCTTTGTAATGGAACGGTTTACCCTCATATCCTGGAAAAGAAATAAGCATGTAAGCATGCTGAATACTAATATTTAAACTCCATAAATTCAGCTGGTTATTGCGTTGTATTCAAAGTTACTGAACCCTTTTAAAAAACATTTCATTATTAACAGATAAACTGGACTTGGTGTTCTGTTCATTAATTGTATTTAGACTTTTATGGCTGTCTTTTAATTTTTAATCACATCCTAGCACAATATTGGAGTTCATGAAGGAAAAAGCTCTACCAATTAACGAAAATGTTTTCAATGCGTTAATCCAGGGACACGCAAGGGCCAAGTAAGTGCAAGTGAAAAGTGGAAATTCGTGAATGCTGAAGTGTTTGTGTGCATTAGATAATAAGTGCCAGAGATTTTTTCCCAATTTCATTCTCGCCAATGACAGACGTTACAGTTCGCCCACCATTGTTATATTTAGTCTCAAATATAAATGTGTGAACAGTCTTTGATGATGAAATTGTAGATGTCAATTTGAATTTTATGAATTGTGCTGGCACATTTCTTTGAATACACACACTCGAGCCATTCCTGTTTTAATTGCTATGAACGTGTCTCATTGTGATCCATTGCACGTTTCAGAGATATGGAAAATGCCAAATCAATTTTAGAAGTCATGAGAAATGCGCAGCTGGATCCCGGCCCAAGCACGTACGCGCAACTGTTGTGTGGCTATGGGGAGAATGGCGACTTCGAAGGCATTAAGACTGTAATTGACTTTACTAGCAATTGTGATTAGCTTTGTATTTTGTGTAACGTGTAATTTTACTACGTTTTGTATTCGTTGTCGCGTGTTCTCAAAGACCATGAGTGAAATGAAGAAGCACGATATCCATTTGCCCGATCGTGATTACCTGGAGATTATATTTGCTCTCGCAACCCATGGATTTGCGCAGCACGTAGACGAGGTAGGAAACTTAAAGCTGAGTGCGATGAGGTATTTTACGTAACTATAGATTATTAGATTTTCGGTCTTTGGTTTTGTGCGTTAGTGTCACTTTATTACAAATTACGAAAAAATTATTTTGAAACCATGAAACGAAAATGTCAAAACAATAAGCGAACCCTTTCTAATCTGTGATTCGTTATGTTGTCTTAAATTTGCCCAAGGAAATACTTCAATATTGCTCCCCGCTACGTTACGTTAATAATTTACTTGTTTTTGTTGTTATTTTTTTCAGCTCATTCCGCTGATGCATAAATCTATAGGCTACAATCAAGATGCTGTTAACTTCATTCTACAACTGGTTAATCAGAACCAAGAGGACGTGGCTTATAAGCTACTGCTAAGCATGCCACGCTCGACCTCTCCCTCTGGTGATCCTGTTCCTCTGGGACAGTTTTTCATAAGACATCTGGTGAAGATGGGAAGGGTAAGCAAAAGCGCATAAATTGGCTTACTAGACTCGTTAACCCAAGCTAACCGTGTTGTCGAGCTTAAAATAATGTCGCGTTTTTATGTTTTTGTATATGAAACACTAGCCGAAAGAAAAGATCCTGCAAATTTGTGGCGATTTGAAACAGCGAGAGTTAAATGATGTCGGTGTATTACGGGCTGCTGAGGCCTCTCTGGTTTTCGGGAATCCAGGTCAAACATCGGCACACCTGTTTAGGAAAATAACTAATCTTTTTTATGCAATTCGGTTGTTTCTAACATAATTACTTTTTTTTCAATGTAGAATATGCCGTGCATTTTATGGAAGAAATGAAAGCGCAGGTGAGGAATCATTGAATCAATTTTGTCATGATAAAAAAATATGAGTCACTTTTTTCGAATCATAAAACTCAAGACGATATGAAACTTGTTTTTATTTTCCCGAAATGTCTAGTTCAATTGAACTTTGTGCCGTACGTTCGGCGAATATATGTAATCTGCAACAAAACATTGAGTTTTTGATTTGTGACCTGTGCCTCATTCAACTTCATTCTATCTCAGCTTTGCAATTCTGTCTGGATTAAGTTAAAATACTTATTCCAATACTTTATTCCTAGGGACTACCTCTTCGTCCTCACTACTTTTGGCCAATATTGGCCTTGCATGGAAAAAATAATAACGAGAAAGGTATCTGTCATTTCTTGCGCTTAACATGTCCTTTAGTTTTCGTCGCAATTAGTCTTAATATTTTTTCTACACATTTATTAGGCATATATGAAACGACTAAACTAATGAACGAGATGGATGTGAAGGCAAATTTCGATACTTTTCTTGAGTACATTTATCCCTCCTTGAATTTGCAAGACCCTCCTGCCGTTGTCCAGAAATTAAAAGTCCGTATTGAATTTTTAATCATGCACGCTTTTAGATGATGGGTGAGGTTAAAACTTTTGAACTTTTAGGATAGCGGTTATACTGCTGGCTCCATTGTTGGACCGATGGTCACTTACCTAGTCCAGAATAAAGATCTGAAATCCGCCGTGCAGTTGTGTAAGTTAATGCACCGTTTTCTTTCGCAATATCTTCGATTGTTTGCTATTTTTTGTTGTTGTAATTTTTGAGAATCTTTTAATTGGCAGGTAAGACATATCCTGTTCGACTTACGCCCAATTCTCTGATGCAACCTTTGGCTCTTGCGTATCACCAATCTAAAGATTTGAACAGCGTTCTTGATGTTAGTCATTGGTTTTAACATCTATCAGCTGTTGGGCGCCACCTGTGAAATTAACAATGTCTACGCTCTAAATTTTCTTTTTATATTTTAGATTTTGATAAAAGTCGTTTCTAATAAAGAACCAAACAACAAAAGTGGTAAGTTGTTTTCTGTGCTGCTTTAAAATTTTGATGAACAGATTTTTGTGTGGTAAATTTAGGATCGTTGGACGTTTACCGAAGATAAATTGAACGATTTTTTCTAATTCCTTTGAAAATGTAGAAAATTGGTGTCTTTATCACGATATTTCCTATACGTTCTTTTGCTACAAACTAGTTTTGAATTTTTCGCTTTCTACAGATTGGACTGGACATTTTCTCAGTGACTACATCTATCTCTGTGAGCCTAGTTTGAACGATCTGACAACTCTTCTAGAAGGCTTAAAGTCCAAGGTTGTAATTTACTTATGACTGCATTCGCGTCCATTTGTCTCATGAAAACGTTGCTGACCAAAAAGCCGCAAAACAAACACACAAAAAATTAAAATTCCACGTTTAGGTTCTGTTCGAACAGTTTAGCGAAGTATTGCAGGAGTCGTGTCTGTGACGTTTTTGTGCTATGACGTTTTGTGTGAAACGCAGTCTTTGAACTACATTCACAAAACGTATAATTCTCGTTTTAATGACTTTTACGCGTTGCTTCTTTCATCTAGGGTTTAGGTATCTCCCAAATTATGTCTGAAAATATATGTAGACGATCCAAACAAAAGTTGCCAGCAGATGTATTGACGGTAAGAGATGATTGGTGCACTTGTTTTCCGCGTATTTGCTGTTGCGCTAATGATTTTATTCACTATTTAGTTGTTAGGAGAATTAACGTCGTCTTCGATGGAAGTTTCTGCCACGGATTTAGATTCTACCGGATTTATTACTCACCCGGTAGGGATTTTGTTTATCAACTCGGAGAATTCAATTGCGTGAAACGTTTTCATTTATTTACTCGTTTTAATTTCTTGTCAGAGAGAAATGAGCGTCAGCGAAATGGAAAATCATTTGATTGAATTGAAGGTATTTGCTTAGTGTTTTTAAAGGTTGTTTTCCAGCTTTTTCTTACATTCTTTTAGATAGGTGGAATATTGGAGGAAATTAACATGCAGATGATGGAAAAGTTTCCGATAACGTTTTTATCATTGTTCATTTTCCTTTTTATAGGCCAAGGACTTGAATACGCGTGGTATTTTGCGTCGCCTTCTACTCGAACATTGCCGGATGAGGGTAAGCGTCTTGGATCTGTTGTTTTCTACTGTCTGGTCCGATGTTGTTCCTGCTCAGCTCATTTGCTTGTCTCCTCAGAATTACGACCGTGCCATGCAGATTAAGGCCGAATTGGACGCCCTGGGCTTTGTCTATTCTCCGGCCGTTTGCACCCAGCTAATGAACTTGCACGTTTTTCAGGACAACTTAGAAGAGGCTCTGCAGTATAAGGATCAAGCGTAAATATTGCTTCACTCATTGGCTCACAGAGCGTTTCGTATGTCGTTTTGGTAACTATTTCTCCGCTTCTCCCTCGAAGAATTCAGTTGGATCCGGAGTTTTTAGTCGACGATTATAAAATCTTGAACTTGGCAGCACTGATGGTGAAAAAGGACCTGCTAGAAGGTGGGGTGAATGGTGAAGGCGTTCCTTTACCGTTGTTGCGTGATATATGAGAAGTACGAGAGGAGCGTAGCTTGGATTTGTTGTCCACAGAAAGCTTAACTGTTTGTTTTCAGATGCTGTTAAATTGATTAGTGAGCATCACAAGAGGCACGGTGTAACGCAGAAGGTTGAGTCTTTGTTCAGTAACTGTTGGAGGTTGCTGAATGGGGTCGCTGAGAAAGGAGACGTGGATGGCGTTAAACGATTGTTGGATTTGCTGCTCAAGTGTGGATTTGCCACACCTGAAAATGCAATCATGGGTCCTCTGGTGAAAGTGCATCTCCTCAAGTAAGCTCGCCCGCTTGTGCTGCTTGTTTTTAAAGTGCTAATGATGCATATCGATTTGCACGCCTTTAGCTCGAGTAAAATTGTCCGATTTTATTTTAGGGATGACCTTACTGGTGCCTTGGCCGAATACGAAAATTGTTGTAAGACCTATCGCACTACGCCTTGGAAAAACGAAATTTTTCTCAGATTAATCAAATTGGAAGATGCGGAAAGACTTCAGAAAGGTCTTGACCTTCATTATGCTTTTGTTGTTGTTATTGTTCGCGTTTAATTAAATGTTATCTTTGGGAAAGTAACGGGATTGCCTTTTATATGATGGGTGATGTTGCTGCTTTTTCATCCTCCTAGTTGTGGACCTTAGCATAGAAATTCACGGCGAACTGAACACCATGTATGATCTCGCGTTTGCGTTCCTGGATGGAGATCAATTTAATCAAGCGAAAAAGATTTTCGAGGTCAGTTGGTTATTTTCTGCGAACGTCTCGTGCATTCTGTTTATCTAGCATTTGTCGCAATTTACGCGTACTGACTTAGTACAATTTCATCATCATTATTTTAATATTTTAGACACCTGGTTTTAGGGCACGGTCCAATCGTTTGGAAGCAGCTTGCGAAAGATATTTGGAGGAAGGCAAGGTGAGTAAAATGAAAATTTGCATAAATTGTAAAGTTGAAGCCATTTGTTGTTGGAATCAAACCGTTGCAATTAACACGGATGAGGTTTTTTAAAAAAATATTAGTGAAGGTTGTCTTTTAATTCCAAATTGTGAATCGTTTATATGGCAAAACCCAAACGATTCAGTTTACAATAGTTTTCGTTTTTTTTTTTTTTTTTTTTTTTTTTTTTTTTTTTTTTTTTTTTTTGCACAAAGTATTGTAAGCTCTGCAACGGTTTATGATTTCTTCTTCTCTGTTTAAAGTTTTTAGAAAGATTGCGTTTAAAATGATGACAAAAAATATGATTATCTGCAACGTTTTGTTGTATGTTCAGGTCAAGCAGTTGGAGGAGTTGGTGTTGGCAACGCGAGGCATCTTTAACATCGACCGAGATCGCATGTATTATCACTTGATCAGGGCATATGCCAAAGAGGTAGACACCGAAAAGGCGCTGGGAGTGTGGACAACCATGCAGGAGGAGAACGTTCAACCCAGCGATCACACTATGGCGTTTCTGGGGGAATTTCTCGAAAGAAATGGTCAGTCAGCGCCGTTTGCCATTCCACAAAAACAGGTGGGTTCAATGCTCTTATGAGCAGAAATAACTTTTGACATGAAACTTTTTTTTTGTGCAATTGGAAAGAACACTTTTCACCTAGTTGTGAATTGTAGGAATCGACTCAAATTTTAAGACATCTGTGATTAATGCAGCTGTATTCTATTTGTAGAATCATTATGGCTATCTGTAGGGCTTGCATTCATTAAAAAAAAACGAACTTTCAAGCTTTTGGTTTTTATTAATTTTATTTTCCAATTAAATTCGACGTTTAAGCTTTCGACGTCCCAGGCTGTTCAAAAGAAGGAGAATTCTGAAAACGAGCTGGAGACATTGCTGAGAACTTCGAGTGCCGATGATGCGTTAAATTTGAAGAGGAGGTAAAACAATCACGAACAAATGAAGGGGTTTCGCACGTTTCTCACGCGCTTCTAATTTCTTTTTCTGTTTTTTTAAAAGAATGGACGATGAAGGCCGTGAACTTTCCATCGGTCAATACTCGACTCTGATGGGAACGCTGTTGAGTACCAGTAGAGTCAACGGTGAGTGTTTTGCTCATTTTGTCATCTCTGCACTTATCGAGTTTTTATGTAAATGTGTTTTGATTTTTTCTTCTTTTGCACTTTATTCTTCTAGATGCCTTGAATCTTGCCAAGGAAATGTTTCAGAAAGACATGTTCCCTTTCGTGAGCAAGCTTCGATATCTCGTTCAAAGTCTGTCCGCAGCGGGTGACATTGAAAACGTCGTTTACGTGGGCCAAAACATTTCTCGTGACCTGAAGCGCAGAATTGTTTTCAACAATTTAAAAGGCGCTGCATATATCAATGCGTAAGTATGGTAGTGTGCAAATAAATGGGATGCTTCGGAAGCTCTCAACTTGACCTGAGCATTTTCTATTGGAGGCACTTAGATCGTTTCGTCCTTAAAACATGAGAAATATGTCAACTTTGTGGCTGTGTGGTATCTGGGAAGTTTGTTATTAAATTTTGGTATTTTCTGCCTTGCATACAATGTTCATGCAATCGAACGTGCTTGTAGTAATTAGTGATTTATTTTTTTCAAAAAAAACTTAGTTTTCGACAATTAGACGAAATGAGTGCGGTTAACACTTTCTATGGCAAGAGTTTTAGGTGTATTCTTGTAAAAATGCGATGCATATTTTGGTGACTTTCAAGCTACAAAGTCACGAAATGCCATTTGTTCAAAAATTTGTTGCTTATCCATCGATCTTGTTAATTGTTGTGCAGTGCATTAATGTGTGGACTTTTTTTTGCGAACAGAGGTCGTCATTTGGAATTGCTGGACATGCTGGAAGCAGAATGCCCAGAGAATCACATGGATTTTCCCAAGTCCAATATAATTGCTTTCTTGAATGATCATCCGGATGCTTTGGCACGAGGTATTTTCATCAAACAGCCCCAATCTCATTCCTTTGTAGAGACGCCAACACAAACTGAACTCGTGATATATTTTTTTTTTATGTTTAGTGGAAACATTAGTGAATCGCTACGCGGCGCAAGGCTTCCACGCTCCGTTAAACATGGTGTGGCAGTATTACTTCCTCAAGGGAGACGATGCCAAGGCTGAGAGTATTTATAAGGTGGGTGGTTTTTGCTCGGAGTTTGCGAAACGATTTTGACTTTCTTGAGCTAATCAATCGCGTGAAACCGATTTTTATTACTCAGTCATCCCCTCATTTTGAAGAACGGTTGCTCTTCCTAGACATCATTAAAGCAGCGAGAAAAAACAATGACGTAAGTAAGCGATGTAACGCGCACGAATCGGACTCGCTAGGGAAAAACTCAAGAAAGATCTACGATTAAAGTTATTTAGGATGCTTCCTATTAAAACCTAAATCCTGAAATTGTCTGTGCGAAAGATTGCCGAAAATGGCCTGAACGTCCGTAAATAAAATGGACGTTCAGTCGATTGTCACGTTATCAAAAAATACTGAACGTACACATTTGTGCCGCACTAAATGTGCCGAAAATACTTTAATCGCCTTTATGAAGAACTTCTGATGTAATCTAAGTCGTTCTTCAGCTTCACGGAATTTTTAATGTCTGCAACTTGATATGCTCGTCAGTGTGTGTTCAGGTCCTTAATATTTCAATAAAATTTAGACCATTAATTCCATTAAAAACCGCTTATTTTTAATCGGTATTTAATGATTTTTTTATAGAACGTTGGATTAATCATGCTGCAGTTTAGTGCTTGATATATACACTATACGTGTTTGTTAAGCACATGCAAAACATTAGTTTTATTTTGTGTAGCCAAAATGTTCTGCAGCCTGTTGATATTTCTTAAGTTCTGTCACTCTTAACTAATGCGTTGACGACGTTTGTAGGAGCCGCTTTTGCGAAAATTATTGGACCTGGTAAGACCGAGCAAAAACACAACGCGATCAAAAGGCATCGTTTACAGCGCTGTGATAGATTTGAATTGTAAGTGGCGTGGCATTTTTGCCATCGACATGATTCTCTGCAAAAGGGACTGTCAATAAAAATAAAATTATTTCCGTTTCTAAGGTGCGAATGGAGATATCGACGGGGCGTTGGAGACGTACAACGAGGCCATTGCAACGGGGCTGAGCAATTCGGATTTCAACCGCACTGCTTTGATCCAATTAAAACACAGGCTGACAGATGCTGGAAAACCTGTGCCGTTCAACGTCGAAAGTGTGAGTAGAATTACACGCTCGTCTTACACAACTTCAATTGCCAATTCTCTCTCAAACCTAACCAGCCCTGAAATATCCTCCGAGAGTTTGTGTTAGGGGTGACCGGAATATCTCATCAACAAAAAAAACCCGAAATACATTGTCGATGAACGATCGATATTTCCGAGGATTGTAATTATCAGGATAAGATGGCTTCGGAAATCGAAACTTAGCCATTCCTGACATTGATGTTAGGTACTCGGTTTCTGTTCCACTAGGGAATGTTGATTTTTCTTAACTTTTTAAAAAGCGAATAAACACAGCAAGAATCCAAAATCAAGTTCTAGAAAATGAGACGTACACTTATGGGATTTCGCAGTTTATTTAAAAATATGCCTTATAATTTGAAATAACTGAGCTAGGGATTCCCGGGAACGTGAATGAAAGTTATACCATGGCGATTGATTTCTAAGATCCAAATTAATTTGTTTTCCAGGAAAGGAAGTCGAGCTTAACATCCGACAGCGATTCAGAGAGTTCAGATAGTTCAGAAGATGAGCGTAAATAGTGATGAATGAAGACGTTTTTGAAATTAATGTGAGAGTATACTTTTTAGGTCATTTTTTTGTTATTTACAATTTTTTTTTCAAATAATGTGTAAAGCGTATTTTGCAAACCGCCTTCCCTCTTACAGATCTGTCTTCTCGCCCATATATTTTCATTTCTAATTCGCGTCATTCCCATTAGTTAAAACGCTGCAAACATTTTCAACTTTATTTGCATCGACTAGTCTGTTATTAAAAAAACCAATAAAATCTGTACAATTGTCCGAAACTCCATAAATATAGCGTAGAGATCAATTTCGTGTGTTAATTAACGTAAGAGACTACGATACAGAAGCAATTGTGAGAAAAATAAAGGCCTTTTTTTTAATGCAGTATCCAAAACTAAAATTCGTTTACACTTCGGCTTCGGCACTTTCTGCTCCTAATACTTCCCGGTTTTCGTGCGTCCAAAATCCGTTTAGGTCCGTGAGAATGCTGACCACTGTGTCCCCTTGTCCGCTGTAAAAACGAAATCTTTTCTAAACCTAGCGACGTGTTCGATCTTAAAAACTTGGTTAAAACGTAAAACGCACCAGTTGATGAGGTCTTGCAAGGTTATCTTTGAGGGATCAGACGGCTTCACGATGTCGAAGATCTCGTCATTCACGTCAAAAAACGAAACCGAATCCTGTTTGTTCAGGTGAAGTAAGCTTTGAATAGCCTAGAAAGAAAAAACACCAATTAGCACGAGTGAGTTTTAACTCGTCAAATTTAAGGGGCTGCCGAACACGTTTGTCCTTTTGATTTTGTGTTGTTTAACGCGTGCCACGCACTGATATTCGATTCCCCTGTTTTTGAAAATTAATCCACACAACGGAAATCCAAGGTTTTGAGAATTTTCAACTATTTTTTTTTCCCGTTCACAATCATAAATAATTCGTGTTTACCCGAAAAAAGTACTTCAGGCTAAACGCATCCAAATAGCCCTTGTCATCCAAATCGAGAATGCGAAAAAAGTACTGGAGCGACTGAGGTTCCTTGCGGTTTTCCAGAGCCAGAACGAAATCCAGGTAAGTTTTGTAATCCTGAAATGCAGCAGGAAATGCTGTCCGGTTTAATCGTCTCAACAATTATTTAGCGTGTCTTTGTGCTAACCATTTCTCCGTCGTAGGTGAGGCATTCTTGAAACACTCGGTCGATGAACACAGGCGTGAGAGTTCCAGTCCCGTATCTAGAAAAACCGCAAAAAAACAAGCTTTACGACTTAGTCCAAGAAGACATTTCCACGTCTTGCGAGAATTAAAAACTCTGATGACCTGGACAGTTCTTCTTTACTCAGCATCCCGTTGTGGTCCTTGTCCAAATTCAAGTATTGTCCGTACACACGAAGCGCCGAAGGTGCAGAAAACCAGTTGGATTCTTGGGCATCTTTGGTAAGGTCTTCATCACGAAGCTTAAATGTAACGTTACATCAATATTCGCAACGACGCTATTCTCTTAACTGATCCTGAGATAGCAACGAACGTGTGGTAAGGGGGAGAGATAGATTGTGAAATTTGAAGTTTTAAATTATCTGAAATCGGACTCTCACATCCATTTTTTTTTTCATTAGCGAAATGAGCGAATTTTAAATTGGACAGCAATAGCCAAAGTGAACAGAAGCAGTAGTGTCACCGTTAACTTTCATTCGGCTAATTAAAGCGTTAAGATTTAAGAGAGCGCAATCTGAAGAAACGTTATAAAGCACCAACTTCTAGTAGATCGTCCAGAAAGCTGCATGCCAGGATGTCTTGTATTTTCACCCGCCCAGTTCGCATCGGATCGAGGAAAAAGAAGAACTTGCGGACCGCCGTGCAGACATAAAACGAGTGGAAGGACTTTTCCAGGCCCTTCAGTTGAGGCAAAGTCTCGATGAGCTCCAGGATGTAAGTGTCCAAATCCTAAAATTCATTTTAAATTAACTGCTCGTTGATTTTCAGAGCGATTGATTTAAGGTATCCGGCAGATTTATCACAACCGTTTCGAGGATTGCCTCGCAAATTCCACAGTTGCACGCACGAGCTTTTACGGCTACACGTCCTCATCTATGCGGCTACCTAAATCATCGCTAAATACCGTTTCTAGACTCCTTTCCACCAGACTAAAAAAAAAAGTAAGTCACATCCGCTGCCGTTCTTACACTTTCTCTCAGATATCCTTGTCCCGCGACGTCGTAAAGCGAAAGCCCTATCCTCGTTTGGTGCAGCCAAACCTTCCTCATCACGTAGTTGAAAAAATTCATTATCGATATTCGTCCGTAGGGATCTTTTTGCAATAGCTTAGCGAACGTGTGGGCGGTAAAAAATGGCCTGTGAATCAATAAACGTCGATTATTCGGAACGTATTCATCGCAATGAACAAAAAATGAACAAACGGAGCTTTGCTGACTGGCATTTGGGCCCGGCCAATTTTCCAACTTGTAAAAAATCCTCGTAGTTAATAAGCTGTTCGTCTCCCACTTGTGGGGCCGTGTGATGCTCGTCCAGCAGCAACCACAATTCCTGAAAAGTGAATTGGATTTTTTTTAGACATCATTTCATCGTGAACATTAAAAATATATATTATTATTATGGGTCAGGAAGCTGGTAGCTTAAGAGCCAGAATGATATTGATTGATGAATTAATAAACCTTCAGTTCCGTGTTGTCCAACTGTTCGCTGCTTTTCCTTTGCAAGAATACGGCCCTATAATCGAAAAACCATCGTTTATCATTACATTAAAATTCCACTTAATCGTGATTCCTCGATAACGGATGTGATTAATGGAGGCAATTGATAATAATTATGGTACATGTATCTTGAGGTAATTGGGATTTTTTTTTAAAAGGGTTTATTAATTCGTAGAAGCACCTGGATTCTTCTCGTAGTTTCTGCAGCAATGCATCGTCCTCGCACGGCAGCTGATATTTTAAACGAATAACACACGTGTAATTATTTGTTTGTCGAGTATTAATTCGCTGGCAATTTCGCATAATTTCTACCTTGTAATAAAATCTTGGTAACACGGATTTAGATTTAGATGTTCCCCCTCCTCCGTCGTCGTCTTTCCAACTTAAATAATATTTCACGAACAAATCGTTTTCCGCTTGTCTTCGTTCTTCTTCTGTCGTCTTGGAGGCGACTATTTAAAAAAATAAAGTTTATTTACCCTAAAATATTTCATTTTGACAGATGGCTAGTTCGAAGCGCGATTTTCGAGGCAGCCTGTACGACAGCACTATACCAATAATCTGGCTTTTAAATCGTCATTG
The DNA here is from genome assembly GCA_034700785.1 of Rossiulus vilnensis. Taxonomy (NCBI): domain Eukaryota; kingdom Metazoa; phylum Arthropoda; class Diplopoda; order Julida; family Julidae; genus Rossiulus; species Rossiulus vilnensis. The sequence continues at coordinate 12,183 of JAQIXS010001923.1, read as the reverse complement.
CTTACCCTTCGCCTCGTTAAAACGCCTTAAAAGTTGCTCGAATTCCATTAGAAATTGTGCTACTCTTAACTATTTCGAGCAACGAGTACAACGAATTGTTTTAATGGCCGTTTTTGTAATCAGCGCTTACGCTTCTTGTAGGAGAGAATTATCGATTAACTATCGATTATCAAATCGAAATCTGTTAGTAATCGTAATCGTTGTGCACGTGCTTCGTGGTTCAGCTGCAGCATCAACGGGTTTGTTCATTTGTTTCAATTAATGCTTTCTCTGTATACAGACAAATTGAACGTGTTTAATACTGATAGAAAATAACATTGCAATCATGGACTCGTAATATGTGTTGGAGCTGGGGAGACTATCTACCCTCTGACCAATAAGAATATTGCCTTGAATCGACCATGCTGTTATACTTGTATACTTGTACATTAATTATGTATATCTTGTTTATCTTCTTCTTCTACCTCCTCCTCTCTTCCCTTCTCATTATCACCTAATCTCTCTCCCTCCATTTGGATAAGTATGTAATAGTTTTCCAGAAGGGTAAAGTGGCCCTTTGTGCATCTTGTTGTTGTTTGAACTAACCATAAATCATAAATGTTGGTCTATCTTTCAAACGTCGGCTGCCCCAAGGAGAAACGCAGTATCTGATGTGTATTTTTTAAAAAAAACTTGAGTTGATATCGTATTATTCCCATCTTTTAACAGTGTGAAAATGGAGAACAAAGTGTTTTATCAAACTGTAACCAAATGCAGATAGATACACGTTGTGGCAGCCGACGTGGGCCTGATTTCATTTCTCTGAACGAACCAGGCTACTTCAAGAAATGATCGAATTATCTCTTTTTCTTTTGTCTAGATTAACCCGTGAGCTCCTCTCATCTTTCGAGATGACAGCCATGGCCGGACGAGGCGGCTGTTTGTGCCGTCTACTCGTCAGAGGCTTCGGAGGAGAGGCGATTTTACGAAGCGAGCCAGTGTCCGGTGTTTTTGGTCGAGAGCACAGGCAGCTGTCCAGCAGAGTCGCCGGTTCTTCAAGCGTGCGGGTGGACGAAAGCCCTCGCCCGAGGGACGATGGAAAAGGCGAAAAGAAGGGTAAAGCGAAGCGCTTGGACCCCTGGCAGAAGAAGGACTCTCTCATTGGGGAGTTGGCCAGGACGCGCGAGCGCCTCACGCCCGAAGAGTTTCGCCTGGAGAAGTCCAACTTCCAAAACTTGGCCAACTTCGAGAGCCAGCTGATGAACTGGTGCGCCTCGATTCGCAACCTGAGCCTGGGCCGCTCCCTCGTGGAGTGCATGAGGGCGACGTCCACCGCACCCAGTCTGGTCGCTCTCTCCAAGTACCTGAGACTTCTGGGCGACTGCAAGCTCATCGACCGGGCGGACGTGGAAGAGGGGGAGCTGCTGGATCTCTACTCGAAGGTGGTGGGCGACCGGCTGGCCGTGCTGGATGCCGGCACCACCGAAGACGTCATCCACGGCCTGTGCGCCACCAGCCGGTGGAGGGAGGTGGTTGCGCTCGTGGAGCACATTGGCGTGGTGGGCGACAAGGTCGCCTGCGCCACGCTGCAGCACGTGGCCGCGGCCGCGTTCCGGCACGCGGATTTCGACCTCGGCCGCTCGTTCATGGAGAGGGCCGCGGCCGGTCGAAGTAAAAACTCTTTGGACCTCGGCTTTAAGGAGTGGATGAAAGCGTGCCAGCAACGGGCGGAGGTCAGCGAGCGGAGGAGAGATATGGATGAGATGCTAGGCTTCGTGAGAAAACACCAGATTTTCGTATCGGCGAACGTTGTGAACTGCATGAAAGAGACGTTCGAAAGGTAAATATTCGAAGAGGAGAATGTTTTCACGTTTCTGCAAAAATGGGTGAAGCAGACTCGTGCTGACCGCTATTGTCCTTACATGCATCGCTTTACAGGAATTTAGAGGAAGGATGGATGGGCCGGTCGACTTCGGTTTCCACGCGGTAGGAATTTTAGCCCGAATTATTAGGCGGTGTCGCTAATTTTATTCACATTTTGATTCTTTTGGCGTTTGATTAACAGGGGTCTTTGCTGCGCTTGCAATTCTCGTTTGGAGGGAATCCGCCTTAGCCAGGAAGAGTTCGCCCAGCTGCGAGACAATTTCCTGAACCGAGTCGTTGAAGGAAAAGACGTTTTTCTAAAAACATGTCCCGAGGAACTCGAAAGATTTAAGGAATTTCTGCAGACGACAGCTCCTTACACCCTGGTTTTGGATGGACTCAACGTGGCTTATGCGTCGCAATCAAAAAGCGGAAACCACGCCAAGCAAGTGTGTTCAATCGCGTTATTTTGTGACCACTTCCATGGGCATTGGACCTAATGCCCAAACGCCTACAAAATTACGCGTAAAAAAAACATACTGTACATTAGTACGTTATGCCTGTAGGCATAACACATACATAAACGACCCTATAAGTTATCTTCAATTACTTTTAGAATAATTTAATGTTATAAATGTTAGTATAGAATTAGTTAGTACTTAATCAGATGGACTTTCTAAAATGCTTGTTTATTTCCAGCTCTTGATTGTCGTCCAGCACTTTGTCCGATCGGAAAGAAATTGCAAAATTTTGGTTCTTGGCCGTCGACATATGTTGAATTGGCCGAAGAAATATCTGAATGCCATTAAACAAGAGGCCGCCCTTTTCGCTGTTGACGATTTGTGAGTCAAATTGATAAATTTATAGCAGTATACCGTTTCCCGCAATATTTTTCTCGTGTGTTTGCATGTTGGCCAAACCACGTTCAATAATCAAAATTAATTTTCGTAATGTTCTAATCATAAAAAAAAATGCTAGGAGTTTTTATTTCACGCAAACGTCATGAAATCTTTTGAATCAGATGTGTAATGGATATTTATGTGTTTTTATATACAAGGTCGAAAGATGATCCTTATCTTCTATATGCCGCCATGTTTAGTGGTCAAGGGACGATGCTATTGTCCAAAGACATGATGCGCGATCACTTGTTCAGCCTTCACGACCCCACTTTGGAGTCGTATTTTCGCAGGTGGCTGAGGGGGCATCACATGGAAATAATGTACGTTAAAGGGAACGGAGAGGTAATGCTTAAGGTGAGTGAAGCTAAATGTCCTAGACTGAAACGACCCGTAGATGACTTTCACTCGACTTAGGCTTCTATTGTTTGTTTAGCCCGCACTCGTCCACAACCCGGTAGCACAATTCTGCGCACCGCACTGGCACATTCCTTACGACGATGGCTTACCGAGGCTCGCGAACCAAGTGCCTAATTCGTGGATGTGTCTGAGGAAGATGGAGAGCAAACGATGATTGGTGAGCAAGATCCGATTTGTCTCTCCGGCTTGCTATCGATCTACAAATTGTATTTTGTTGGATCATCAGTTACATGCGATGTAATAAAGTCAAAAGACATTTTTACGAATGCTAAGCTCTTTCGACAAATGAATGTGCCCTCGAAGAATGCTGATGGAAAGGCAACTTCGAAAATGGTTTCCTCACACAGTATAAGCGTTACGTTTTCAGACGTTTTGAGGTTTGTAATCTTAACTACACGTGTATAACCTCATTTTTGATACTTTGCGTCAGTTACTTTGGAAATCCAATGTGCATAAAAAAAATTAGAATAAAAATTGCTATACTGTATTTCTTGTTGTTTTCCGGTGTTTCAGTTGGTCGGAATAAATGAGCTCATAAAACGCACTGCCTTTCACCTGTCATGGCGCGATCCCACGCGAGCAGTACATGTAGCGTTCTTGAAAGAATACGGCACGCTGTTTCATAGTCCCATTTAATGCTAAATTATTTTTAAAACGTAAATTTACGAAGATGCTTATTGTAGTCACACGCCATAAGTTTCGCATGAATTTTAAAAATAAAAGAACACCACCTGGAATACCGGTAGTCATGGCAACGGGAGCACGTGCCGGCGTTCCATTTTCTCCTCCCCGATGTTCTATTCCGAATTTAAAAGAGAGGTTCCTTTTCTAAACGACTAGTGGACGATGGAGATGAAAATGAAAATGAAAATGCCTTTAAACGCCGTACTACTCGTCGTACTTATACTAATTTTCCCCTTTCAAATCGGTTTGAAAGGTTTGCTCTTTAGCGACGCCGATCCCGGAGAAGATGCCGACCGTGCGTCAGTTCCTGAAGACAAAAGCACGTATCTTCGCAAGCCATGTTCGGAATTGCGAGAAACGCCTAGCCTAAAATTCGAAGCTTTCGGCAGAACGCATTCGGTTATTTTGAAGCCTCAGGACTCCGTGTTGAACCCCTTCCAGCCTGTTCGGGTTTTTAACGGATTTCACTTCCATTCCGCCATCGAAGGGCACGATTTTTTCCCATGCCTAGTGCGCGGCTCCACCGCGGCGGACGACGAACCGTTGAACGTTTACGGCAACATCCTCAACGGATCGTTCACCGGTTTTGCCATCCTCGGCGACCAAGTGCATCATATTCGAGGAGCCGGCCTCCAGCGAGCCAAACGAGATTTGCACTCATCTGGTAGGTTTTACCGAACGACGAGATTTATATTTATGCACGTAGATATCGAAGGTTACTACGTAACCGTTGGAAAGATTTATTCGCGAGGATTTTAGGCTGCACGTGTGTATAGAAATGATTGGGCGTTTTCCAAACATCATTAAGTACTTCGCAGTTTTCAGCTGCGCACCAAATCTTGGGTTCAGGATTTTTTTATCAATGAAATGAATGATTGTGTAGCGTGTTCCATTTCTTCCCAGTTCAAATCCAGTGATTCGGGGCTATTATTATCTTTCCAATTTGACTCGGATGTTGTTTACTCTCCATCTCCAGCAAGAACAGACCTGATCTCCGAGTTACGTTTGATGTTTCAAAATTGCCAAAAATATTATTGGATGAAGGATGAAGGAAGCGAGGATTATGAAGGGGGGAGAGGGAGAGGAGAGGGAGAACACATGGCACGAATTATTTGCGATTATGGAGGGGAGCCGCAGTTCTACGGCGCGTTTTATCTCGTTGATGACCAATTTGCTCATCCCATCTAGGATTGCTGTCGAGGAAGTCGCTCGCGAGCGCTACGATCGAGAAGATGCCGGAGCCGGAGATCCTCATGGCACGGCCACCGAAGAAACGACTGGAGACCGATCGAGGGCAGCTCTACGCCAAGGATTGCTCGCTGAAGGTGATAGCTGACCACACTTTCTACAGGAGCATCGGAGGCGGAGACATCGGCATGGCTCTGAGCTTCATGACTTACTTCGTGCAAGAAGCGGACGCCTTGTTTCGGAAGGTGGACTTCGACGGCAGCGGCGCTCCCGACTTGCTCGGCTTCAAGGTGAAGGACATGACCGTGTTCGAAGATGACGCGGCGCCAGATGGCTACCCGCTGCAAGACGAATCCATGTCCAGCACCGTTCTAATGAGCAAGATCGCGGCCTTGAAGGAGCCGGACGCGTGCTACGTGCTCCTCTTCACTTACAGGCGCTTCCTGGAGAACAATTTGGGCAGAAGCTACACGTGGAACCCTTCGCCCACGGAGAAGGGCATCGACGGAGGAATCTGCGCGGCGCATCCTACGAATGGCGGCCTGCCCAACGTGGGTTTCGTGAGCGTGCGGCTGGGCAAGCGAAAGCTGCCCAATCGCTTGTCTGTCATGGCCACGACTAGGGTACTGGCCATAGCTTTCGGCAGCCGGGTGGACACCACCAACGTCAGCTGCCCCGTCCCTCCTGGCACCAACAACGTCATGGACAGCTACTTTCCGCCGCCGACCAACATCTGGAACAAGTTGAACCCCAGCTTTTCCGGCTGTTCCATCAAGGCCATGAAACAGGTGCTGGACAAGCGCTCCAACTGCTTCCTCTCGGTGTTGCCCTTCTACGAGCAGATGATCTCAAAGGACTACGAATACTACAGCGTTTCCTCGGCCCGCATGCCCTTCGATGGTTTAATGCTCTGCTCGCACCCACGCGCCTATTTGCACTTTGTATTTTCTCTCGTGTTTTTTAAAAATTTCAACAAATGGATGGCAGGATTGTAGGCGCCATCGTGAGATCTTCTTCCGTGAAACTGCAGTTCTCGAAATTGTATAGTTTGGGTATATCTCATTCCGCAGTATCACATATCGTTCGTGCGCAGTTTTTAGCGAGGTTAAGCTCAAAACAAGAGATTGAAAATTAGTACTGCAGCTGTTCTTGTGCTTGGCCATTGTTGTTTGTTTTAATGTAGCCTTAAAAGTTTACTTCACTAAAATTGAAGCGATGTACGAGTGGTGTTTTTTTATCGTTATTGCTTTGCTCAGTTAATTATGTCAATCTGATCAGAACTGCGCACATTTATGCGGGCTAGTTATGGAGATGTTGCGGACAATCTGCTAGGTCCGATTTGCCGTCGATCGCGTTTAATTTATTTTCAACGGTTCAGTAATGCATGGGATAGCATGATGGATACGTTATGGGGATTTTTTTACATGGGATCTGACGAGGTAGAGCAATCCGTAAAAAATGTGTACAACTACAATCCAGATTTTTGCACAGAAAATCAGAATCGTCAAAGCAGCCGAAAAACAGTATTTGAAAAAAAAAACTAAGAAAAATATTGCACGCTGCAACAATGGCTCAATTAAAAAAACCTTTAAATTTTTTTTTTATACTAAACTTTGTGTAGATGTAAGTATTACAGCGTGCTAAAAATATTTGTGATGTAAAGTTGTTTAGTCAACGGATTATGTTTTGGCAGAATTAAAGCGAGATCATGATAAAGAACCCAAGAAATAAACCAGATGTGTTTTTTCTTTTTAAATTTTTATCACAACCCTTCGACATCGCTCATTTTCTCAAAATGTTTTAAATTTACAAATGTGCCATTGTTGCAGCCGATGAAGTCTTCACTTTCGCCCCCCCCCCCCCATGTGTAGCCTACACGTACGTACATATCATGTAGATTAGCAATAGTTTTTATTATTATTATTATTATTTTCAATTTGTGCGCCTTCGAATCTTTAACTAAACCTTTCAAGGACAAACGAAGATCGTTTTTAATTAATTTTTTTTTTCATTTTCTTTTCGAATGCCTTGTTCGTGACGTCATTGGCACGAGGGCGCCATCGTGATTAAAAGGAAATAGAGGGCGTGGTCACCTGCGCGTTCTATTTCCGCCCACTTTTTTTTGTGTTTTGTTCTTTTAAATAGAAATTAGACCATCGAACGGCAGAGCATTTAATTCAATGAGTGCACCGCACTGCACTGCATCCGTACGACTACTTGGCTCGAAAGCGCGTCTCTTTATCCGTTATAACCTTAAACCAGTCGTAACGTTTTTCACTCGGAAAATATACAATTATGTGGAAAATGTCGACGACGTCGTGCGCCACGCTGCTACTCGCCTCGTGTGTCATTCAGCTGATTGTGGGTAAGTACGCAATTATTGTTCGTAGCGGGATTTTCAAGATGTTTTTCTAAATGCGATGTAATGACGATGCGCGCGGTCACTCGCAAATATGTGGGACGGCGACGGATCTCCGACCTTTGTTTTTTTCTCAGTTTGTCCTGCTTTTTGCGTTCAATTAACCTACATAGGAGCGAGCTGGAAAAGGAGGTAAAAGCAGCGAGGAAAGTGTGGCAAATTATTGGGCGGCTGCGGAGAATTAGCTGCGCATGAATGGGCTACGAAAACTGCAAATAGCGGTAAACGACGGATTGCCCCCGCTTTCAGAACATGTGATGTGCGTCGAAATTGTCAACTGTTTGTTCAACTGAAAATATCGTTCAGTTAGTTACTATATCTTCTTGGGATTTTTGAAGGTTGGCTGGCTGTGTCTAATTTGCATATGTGTATTGTACATGGAAATCGTTGAAAACGGAACGTGGAACGGACTGAAACCCAATTCTAAACAATCGAACATTCGTGAATTACGTTCCAAATTTCGTTTTCTAGTTCTGTTAGGGTTAATTATTTTATGTAGGCCTACGAAATGGTTTTTCAAAAATTAAATATTAAAATGTGAAGCTTAAATATATATTCGAATTTTCATTTATTTCTGAAAGTCTATAGTAATATACCTTGGGTGATTTGTGGACACCTGCGTAATTATATCATAACAACTATAGAAAGGCGAATTGTAAAAATGGAAGTTTCTCCAAATTGAGTCCGAAACGGGGGTTTTGAGAGAATATTTGCGATTCGAAAATATTTTCTATATTGTGTTGAATTGGTCGTCCACTACTTCGTTTCCTATTTTATAATATAAATAATCATGGAAGAAATCCAAATCACCCAATAAGCCTATAATTGCTAATTATAAAAAAACCGTTAAAATGAATTAATGTTATCTAGTTCCAATGTCTATGGGTCATTAAATTCCTTGAAATATCGAGGTTCAAATTGGTTTAACCATTTAAAAGTTCAGAAAAATACGGGGCATTTTTTACGAAACAGTGTGACGCCCTATGCTGGTTCATTTCTCCACTATTAAGATTGTTCTTATTCTACCAAAAACTGTCTAAAATCACTTGTATCACTTGTAAAATCGCTTGTATTCAAAATATTGCGCATAAATTGACTAGGCCTACCATATTATGCACTATAGGCTAATGCTTAAAGTCACTACAATAATTTCACTCCTGGAAAAAGTCACCGATTTTACGTAAAGAAATACTGTAGACATCCTATGACCGTGAACAGGCAGTTTCTAAATGTTTACATTGAAGGTACATGTACATGCGCTTCGGGTTTATAAACGTACCTCCTTTAATTGGGTTATTGAGACCTTAATAGCAATTATTATAATTTCCTGTTTTCGCAGAAGCTAATCAATCTAATTTCCTCGGGAAGGAAACTGACTAGCAACTCGAGCCTGTTTATTGTATTCGTTTCACTCAACAAATTACTAACATGCAAATGTTTATAAAATAGACGTACAAACTGGAGAAGGTATTTCAAGCGAAACTTAAAGCCAAGTGGTGAAATGTATTCACCAGTGAGTGGGTATCATGCAGTATACCACTCTCGGCTGGAGCGAACCGAGCCAAACAAATTCCTGCTTGGAAAAAAAAAACTTTCGGAGTATTAAATTTAATCCTCTGCTATTACGTCCTCTGCGTAACCTTCCTTTGCAGCGGTTTTTTTTTTCTTCTGAGAGGCGTTCAAAAACGAGGTTTAATTTCTTGTCTAGGAAATGTTTTTTTTTTAATTGCATCGCATGCAATTTGCTCGTACCACGAATCGAGTGGTGACCTATGACACTGACACTCATCTGTCTGACGTTGACGTCATTGCTCTCGGAATATGATGAGATCAGATCCGCGTGGAGATGTTTGTACCCTATAAAGTGGTTCACTTTCGTCTAACGGTTTTCTCCAAAAATGATTTCCACATTTCAAGAGGGGGGCCCTCTAAAAGGTACTCTTTTGTTTCGAGAATTTTCGTGAAGGGGATGTGGAAGTCAGACATAAGCGGATGCGAAAGGGGTTCGAAGGGTTCGGGACGCCTACAAATACTGTGGATAAAAATGGGGTTCCCCCCTGTAATGACCGGATTGGCGTTTGATCGTTACGATAAATATCGTCGTTGGATAAATATATTTTAGTGGGCGAAAAGCTGAGGCGAGAAAATAACTACGCTGCATACATTGAAAACTAAACGATTAGTTTTAAACCTTTCACAATTCAACATGTGTACAGCCTATCTTACAAACCTTTTTTTCTCATGTTGTCTTTGAATCTAATTTCATAGTGTTTGTCAATTAGCTGCGCATCATTCATTGGCTTATATTGGATACGGCTAATGACAAATAGTACTGCGCCAATTTTTGTAGACTACGCAAAATGTTACTCGATCTGTTATGATCTAGCTTTAAAAAAAATCGGCAGTGGCGTTTTATTTATTGGTAATACTTTTTTAAAAAAAAGGATTTTCAAGCAAGCAAAAATTTAATCTTTTTCAAGAAAAACATTCATCTATGGAGTTTTAATTTATTCATTTATTCGTGATAGGTCTACATGAAAATTATCGCATAGGCTACTCGTATATATTTCTTATAACTTAATTTGTTAGCTTAATGAATTGTAAAGAAGGTATTAGCCTTCATATTATTTCTTCAAAACGAGAAGTGTTTATGATTCGTTTATAACATTAATAACGAATTTCTATCGCACTTAAAAATCATCATTTGTATTAAAATGTAAGTAAATGCTAAAATGCTTCCTAATGTTCCTAAAACGAAAATTAAATAGCCTAAGAATTTTTGTATTGTCATTTTTGGTGGTGGATTTTTAGTTCTTTCCTAAATTGTCAAATTACAATAACAATGCCACTTGTAACTTACTTGTAAACAGTCATTAATTCTGATAACATGCAGTGTAGAGTAGGCTATACATTGTAACTGAAGGAAACTGTCATTCATAAATTCATAATATCGTTCTGAATCTGAACGATAGTGAGAAATGCAGATTCATGTACATTAATGTAGGCTTAGCCTATATTGGGAGGAAATGACATTGGGATAGCCGTTTTTCTGCAATATCCTGACTTCCTGTACTCGATGTTATTTCCGTTGGTTTTCTTATTTTTAGACCTCGCAATTCGGTCAGATTTATCAGTTTGAGGCTTAGGTCTATATGAAAAGCTATGTTTATCAATTTTGACATAAAAGGATAGGGGCATAGGCCTAGTATCTTCTCGATTTAACTGATTTATTGTATAAAAGAGCAATTTTATTTTTAGAGACTTCCACTCGTTTAGCCTACTGTTTGAAAGCGTGATAAGAGTGGTTTATGCGAATGCGAATTTAAAAATCCCTCGATCGATAGCCTATTTGTAAATTTCCTGATCCTCAAATTGCCTACGCTACTAAATGATTAATGAATGTATTTTTGTTTCAAATACTTGTTATATTTGCTAATTTATTTTGCTATGTCTACAATTGGTCGTCTACTAGAGTTTCAGTTTTGGTTCATCATTTCAAAATGTCTCATTTTATTATTTATAAAAATTACAATAAATTTGGGGGGGAGTAGGGGAAATAAATTCTGCATCCCGCAATACAAATTTATCATGTTGGGTTCTTAATTGTTGTATCAATGAACAGGACATTTTGAAATTATAAACCTAAGCTGAAACCTTTTTGGACAACCAATTGTATACAATTCTACATAAATTCAGCAATTTAAACGAGTATTTGAAGCAAAAATATGAGAGTAGTTTTTGCACGGTGGGGCACCCTTTTGGCTCTGCCCTAATTTGAAGATCAAATGTAGCTCGATGAAAGTTGTATTATTATACAGCCTATATTTTTTTAATTCATAATCGCAATCCAGAAAGCAGCTTTAGAATTCCCCCATCCCTTCCAAGTTCCTCTTTACAGAGATTCGTCCAAATTCTTGATCGGTCAATTGTCTTCCGCAGGTCCTCTCATCGTGGACTGCCTCAGATTGTACAATGCCGCTGATACCGTTCACACCGGCAACCGTCTCAACAACCACAATCACGTTCCGTCTCGAGGCAAACGCAACGATCCCGCCATCAGGGAAAGTCTGTTCGCCCTGAAACTTTATCGGCACTTGGGTGGGGCTGGGGAGCAGAACGTCCTGTTTTCTCCCCTCAGCATTTACACCGCAGTTTCGGCGTTGGCCGAAGGGGCCAACGGCACCACCGCCAAAGAGCTGCTCGCCGCTCTCAATCGCACTTCGGCCGACGGTCAGCAGCACCGCGCCAGGATGTCCGAAGTGATGGGTCAGCTGAGCTCCAAGAAGACGGGCGCGTCGTCCGCCTCTTCTCCTCCTCCTCCTTACGCCCTCACCGCCGCCAACAGGCTGTACGTCCAGGAGGATTACCGCCTCCTTCCTTCCTTCCTAAGGACCCTGCAGAGGGCCTACAAGATGGAGGCCGTCAGAGTCGACTTTTCCGATTCAGCCAAGGCCGAAGACGCCATCAACGACTGGGTGTCGCAGGCCACGCAACGCAAGATCACGTCGCTGGTGCCACGCGGATCCCTCGACGGGCAGACCAGGATGGTGTTGGCCAACGCCGTCTACTTCAAGGGAGACTGGGAGACCATGTTTCCTGAAGCAAATACGAGGCTCAGACCGTTCTACTACAAAAAGGACAAATACGTGCAGGTGATTTTTCAGTTCAATTCAACTCGATACATTTTAATGTCAGCAAAAACATACCATGTGGTAAGGGGAGGGGGGGGGGACG
>JAQIXS010001922.1:0-25890 GCA_034700785.1 Rossiulus vilnensis | reverse complement strand
GTTCCAGGTAAGTAATATTTCGATTTAAAACAATACGTCACACATCAAAACTAGCTCTCAGCTTTGAAATAAGTAGACTTTGTCAGTTTTATTAAGTAAATATTTTATTTACCAAAGACTGCGTCGTAAAGACTGAACCTAAATTATTTTAATGTTCTTAATGGAATTGAAAAATGTTAAGAGCGCTGGAAAAGTTTGGGAAACTGAAGTGTAAAAATAAACGGCACATTTTTAAATAAAATAAAACATCGCAAGCCCTTGTGATCGCCGAATTCTATACAAGAAAAAAATAATTTAGCAATTAAACAGGTAAAAATGTGAATGATATTTTTCGGGCATCCAGCTCTGAACAATTTTACGAAGCTGCAACCAATACATCCTTTAATAAAATTGTTTCTATCACAAAGAGCGACTGAATACTTTTTCCCATTTTACCAGTGAAACTTTTGTCCACACTAAATTAGGAGAAATACGTTCAAAATTACCGGCATGTGTTTTTCAAACAAGTGGCTCCGCTCGCGGCTGTTTCGAATCATTTTGGACACGACCAGCAGACGCCCATGCCCTCTGCAGCAGTTCATCAAGGTCAAATGGCAGTCACATGCCTCGTGAAGGTGTGTTATTGGGTTCATGTCAACCTGCGGGGATTGGAGATAAGCAATTAGATTAAAACTTCGCATGTAAATACAGATCGTCAGCAAATAAATGAGACACGCCGGGCCGAGAGAGAACACCAGGTTCGTTCAACCCCAGTGCAATTTCGTCCACTGATGTCTGACGATCGCGATTCATCCGGCTCCTATGAACTCCCAGCTTCCAGAGTTGTGCTTCACGAAGACATGCTGGGACAGGTGAGGCTCATGAACCATTTAATCCCTCCTCAAAATTAAAAACGGGTCATTTGCATCGCTGTGGAATTTTATAACTGACAAATTCGAGATGTAACTCGTGCTCCAACGTACCTCGCATGCGAGCAAGTGTCATGTGATCTCATGGCCACCCATTTTGGACCTGGAAATTTGTAGCAAAAAAGGTAAAAAAAAGTACATTGATACAGTTCGCGTTGCCTACCCTGGACCATCAGCAAAAAGTAATGCATATTTTATCGGCTAAACAGCCCGAAACGGTAGCTGTCACTAGCCAAAATCATCACTCATGTTCAGTTGTAAAACCAAATTATTGAGAAAATAATCTGTGCTTTGATACTGATGACAAGTATTGCGTGCTTAGATTATGAGCAAAGAACCTGACCCATCTATTGCTATTAAAAAAATGCGCCTAATTTGACTAGCATTTCCACTTAATTTCTCAGGTGAACAGCCTTGAAACAATGGTAAAACATTGGCATTCTTTTGACATCTGCATGCCTTTACCACTGGTGGTTGCAAAAGAGTTTCTGCAGGGAATTTGACTACTATTTGTTACGCGCAGAGCCGTTCGCTCTCTTCCAGGATTAAAGAGTAGCAATAATCAAGTTTTGCCAAATTTGTTTGAAGCATGATACCTTTTTTCACATTTGGTATGGATTGCATTCTCGGACTATTCACCCATGTAATTCAAAAGGAATTTTAGTCAATTTAACTGCATTTAAAGTACTTAAACATATTCACAAAACGAATTCAATACCTTTAGTTGGGCCTGTTTCTTTGCTATCAAATGTAGTTTATTTTTATATGTTGTGGTTCTGTGATTGTTTGGCATAGATTACAACTGGTATGTAGTTTGTGCAAATCCTTTTACTTTCGTTTTTAGCGGAGGACCTTCGCTGGTCTCAGCACGGTAGAATGGGCGTTTCTGATTGTGTCCAGCGCCAACATATCCGTCGCGATAGGTTTGACGGTGGAGAGACTGATCGCCACGCAGAACGAGCCAGAATCTTTCGATTTCACGTATTCGCTGCTATTGCTCATCAGTGCCTGTAGGTATTTTTCTTGTTGGATTTTGCCCTTCAATTTGCAAACCCACCAAGTCGGAGAATGTCGCTGACACTTGTCGTTTCAGTATTCTGCGTGTTCTACGTCTTCAACGGAGTTCTGAGGGAAAGGCAGTACGAAATCTATGCCTTTGTTGGAGCAGTTTTGTTGGTTTTGATTTATTGCGTTATGGATTACGCCTTTAATCCAAACAAGCGCAGCACGATCAAACTGGTTAGTTACTTTTTAACCTATGTATGTAACCTTATAACCCGTGTCCTGGTATTCGCTTAATTTTTAATTAAAAATGCATTTCTCAAAACAAGTGTTATTTTGTATGCAGGTGCGCTTGGTTTTTGGATCAGTGCTGGCACCTCTTAATATCGGTTTGGCTGTTTTGGTTGCAAAGCAGTTTGGTTGGTTCGAATTTCGCATAGTCGGTGCAGCGGAGGCACTTCAGCGTGAGTGTCGCGAGGGCAAAATTGTGATTAACAGGTTTGCAATTTTGCTGTTGGCCCACATAACTCTAAACGAGGCTCATAAAATTTGTAGATATGTATCGTCAACTGTGCTTCTTCTTCACCCTGCAGCGCTTCGATCTGCAGGCTGCGGTAAGAAATGCGGATCATACTTTGAATCGACAGTTAATATTTTCATTAAGTCGGTCTCCCCATTTTCAGGCCAGCTTCTTAATACTGGTGCTAAGGGACGGCTCGGGGCTGTTGGACCTGCAAGAGAAGCTCGCGCTCGGAATCGGAGTGCCGTTGTTGGTTTTTTGCTTCATCTTGGGATTCTATGCGGTGAGCGCACGACTCGGATATGACGTTTTGTGATAAGCCAAAATACTGAATCTTTTCTAATTTCAGGTTTTGCACGAAGTAAAAGCACTAGTCTACTTTTTCGCTTTTATCAACCTGGCTGAGCCTGCGTACATAATCTACAAGCTAGTAATGGTAAGTGGTACCAAAATAAAGTGTAGGCTGACATGTTTCGTGTTGAATCTCAGGATGTTACAAAAGGTTTTTAGGATGGGTATTACACTGAAAGCAAACCAGTTTAATAAGAAATAAAACCTTCTTTGCAATACATTTTCAAGTTTTCGTATTAACTTTTCCAAGGAAATCGGTCTGTGTGCGTTATAATTTAAAAACTCCTACTCACGAAAAAGATATTTCAGTCGTGGTACATCCTCTCCAAAATGGCTGTGGCCATGAAGTAGCTGACCTTCATTCTTTTGCATTGTGTGTTAAATAAAAAGCAAAAAAAAATATTGCAGTTCAAATTACGCATTTCAAAGGCTCGATTAATTGCACCAAAAAAAAATTAATCTTAAAGATGTTAAAGATGATAATTAATTGGTAGTTTCTTTTCCTCCCCAAAAAAAATGTTGCACTATTTTTTTCTTTAAACTTAACTGACTAAAATTGAGTTTGTCTTTGATGTAAACTTTACCAGCTTGTAAAACGAATAAATTTGTGTAAATTCTTATGCAAGCTTTATTCGCTTTGTTATGCACGTTGATAAAATTTAGATCAAAGACGAACACCCAATAGTATTGAAAAAATAATTATTCACGCAAAATATGCCAATAAGCAGAGTTTTTTGTATATTTTGGAAAAATCTAAATAAATACTTGTTATTTTGTCAACATTATCACCAACTTCGGTACACTGAACGTTTAATCTTTTCAGTTTATGTGGTTTTTGTAGATATACACCTTAAATGCTGAGAAGGATTATTGTCGGCAAGCAGTTGGGGATGAATGCATACATATCTACACCACCATTGGAGTCGGTAAGTCACTCTTATATTTCTTTGCTAGTTTCCTAAATGAACGAATTAAGTTTTACAAAAATTTCTCCACTTGTCCAAGGTTTCTTTGCCTTCTTAGTGCGCTTTATGCTTCTCTACGAGCTCTATGCAGTCCACAAGAACTTTGGCCATGGCCTGACAGAACGAGGTGATAAGGGAACAATTTTATTTTTAAGTTTTAAGTTTCTACCTATTTCAGATTTTGACATCGGAATATTCTTTCAGCTTTTGCGAGTTTGGTGGATTCCGAGCGTACCAGTCTTTTAGGACGAGATAGGAGGAGAGGAAGAAGGCGCTACGAGCAGTCTTAATTTTATTTTTGAATTTGCTCGTTTTTTCGTATGAGAACGCGTTCGTGACGAATAGCGGAACATTCCAATAAACCATGTTTTTATACATATATTTTTTATATACCATAAATTATCATCCGATAGAATATTGCGCAGTTATGTTCGCTGTGATTTTATGAAGAGATTTGTCGAAGTTGTGCGAATTTCTTGAATGTGCCGATAATTGTTTTGACAATAAATAGCTATTTTAAATACTGCAGTTTCCATTCATTCCGATGAATCTTTCGCTCTGATTAAAAATAGTTGCATTATAGATAAGTAGTTTGTGCTATAATATCTAGATAAGTGACCTCACCATGGAAACAATTGCGACTAAATTGGTCTCTGAGAACTTTGTTAAAATTTGTGCCGTGAATAGTTATGTTCCATTGTAAATCTTATGACATGCATGTGCATGTAATAATTTTTAAATTAATGTGCACCCACATTATGCTTGTTGTCGCAATGATACTGGAAGTGTTAAAAAATAATTTAATCTAATGTGATGGGAAAAGCTATTTACAGACAGTAATAAAATAATAATAACAGACTATAAACACGTCTCGTAAATTGCTAAATTTACACTTTTGGATCGAATACCTGCAAACAAAGAAGCAGACGCACATAATTCGTTCTTAATTAGGTAATTGGGCTACACTAATTCACACTAAATGAACACTAAATGAAAAATCATTTCAGTCATTTGTATGGTGGCAACTGATTCGCTTATATCTATTCATTTAATATTATTTTAAGCAGTTTTTATGGAATTGATAAATGAGGAAGCGAAATGCTAGCTGCATACCATCATAGTTTCATGAATTAGTGTAGCCCAATTACCTAATTAAGAACGAATTATGTGCGTCTGCTTCTTTGTTTGCAGGTATTCGATATAACCAGGTAACAGCACATTAATCATTCTCTTATCACGCAAAACCCTTATATATTTTTCGAAAAACCTAACCTAGCAATTATGCATTGCGAAAACGTCGTCCCATGTACTCCGAGTCCACTATCTAAGACCAAGGAAATATTTGAAGTGATAAGCCAGGTGAAACCAGAAATTCTTATTGATAAACCCAATTTTTTTTGACAAATACGGGTAAAGTCCAGTGATCGTAACACAAAATTGATAAATTCAAACTGATAATATTCTCACTGAAACTTGATACTCATCATGCATGGCCTGAAATTCGTTGTAATCGTCTAGATGCCACTTATCGTAGCTCATGATGCAGCACAATTTGCGCAAGGCCGATAAATTAACAAAACAATAATGGCCAAGTGCTTCCCACAATGCTGTAAGCGGCAGATTGCCTTGATAACCAGCCAAGTGTCAATTACTGGCAAAAGTTGAGGAATGGAGATAACTAGGATGCAGTTTGGGTGGGTTCTGGTGTTGTCCTGAAGGGAAATTCATTGCTTAACCAAATTTCAGGAGGGGAAGACCCTCATTTCGGTTTGTGTTGCACTGTACTGTTGCTCGGACATGTTCTCCCTGGTATTCACCCTCTTCGTCCTTGGGATTTCCTGCTATTACTTGGCGAAAAGCAGTAAGTGGGTTTATTTGATCTAACAACTTGCATTTAAAATTCTGGTTGCCTCAAACTCTTTCATATTTAAAATTAGCAAATTTTCGGCCCATGAACACTGTATGCACAACCAAACTATTATTGAATATGGATAAATTTTTTGTATCACAAGGCATAAAAAAGTATTTTAAGTAAAAACACAATGTCAAATGACCCTGAAAATGTGTTAGCTCCAAGTTTTCTGCATTTCTGACAAGCGTTAAAGCATTAAAAGACATGTAGTTAAATCAAAATGAAATCTCGTTTTCAGCGAATTTTGTTTTATTTTTACTTTATTAGTATAAAATAGTTTATAAGAAATTCGCATTATAAAATACGGCTTGTATACCTCAACCTCACAAAAAAATGATACGTATTTATTCGTAAGATGCCTGTAGTTTTCAATTTACATACTTGTTGAAACAGCCGGAATATTGCACGCAATGAGGCATTTTACTAATCAGCTAAAACACGTAATGAAGTATTTTTTTAAAAGGATTTGTGTGAAGTTTAAAGAAAAATATAGCGTTATATCGAAATGTTTCCTAACATTTTCATTTGGAAATCCAATATCATTTTTACAAATGATCTGGTAAGTTTGTTTTTTAGTAACTGTTGAAAACCGCCAGAGATTTTTGGAGCACTCTTTTTATGTCCTCATTTTTATTTTATTAGAGGAGGAAGTAAAAAAAAACCATAATTACAACTATCCACAGATCTACATATCTAGAGATGGAATCCAAGACAGAAACTGACTTAAATTACATAGCAACGCCATAGCGCTCATAATTACTTAGTTTCTTTTATGAGTACGCCTAACATGTAATTTTATCATTCAACAAAAAAACCATTAGGCAGACAAATGTTTCTTTGTTAAATTTTCACAATATTGCTAATGCAGTGGTCCTTAAAAGTTTCATGTCTAAATTTTAAGTTTGGAGCGTATCGTTTTTGAAGTCGGGAAAGGAATGAAACTAAGGAAGAAAAACAACAATCTGACAATAGATCTAATCAAACAGATAACAAGTAGGGGAAAGTTTCATCACCAGAAATTATAGGCCAACGTGTAAGAAAATCCTCACCGTCACAGCAAATAATATATTACCATCAATTGTTTAGCAACCAATGAAAAACACCAGTTACTTTTTCCTGGATTTAAGTCTGTCAATTGTTACCTGAATAGATGGCAGCATTCCAAGTGTAAATTGCTGATTAAAAACAGGTTATTTTTCGAGTATTGTGAGCCAGCAAATTTATTTCTATGGTTATGGTTTACTGAAGGTACCTGTTTGTTCCTCACATTCCTAGATTTCCTCACATTTTATTTGACTGTAAACTGTCAGATCAAATTTTTTAATCATAATGTAAACGGAAGTTTTCAACCTTTTCCAGCTTAGGGTAGTGTCTTACACCCGTTTGACCACTGGGAAAGTCACTCAATGCCATGTCTATGCTCAATGCCCTACCATCCTAGGTTAAAGTGTAGGCCTAACGTATTAAGTCCAAAATTCCAATATGGGGAAAGGTTTACAGACGCAATACATTATTTCAAAATTCTCAACTGTTCTTAAAGATGGATCAATGTAAAGAGCAGTTATTGTGAACTAAACCAAAAATATCTAAAAAAAAGTTTATAAACTTACACACACAAAAAACTAAAATATAACTTTAGTTCTGTAAATACGCTACTTTAAACTTAATTGTAATCATGGCACTTCACTTCTGTTGAAGCTTTACTGAAATCAACGTTTCAATCAAAGATAACGACGATGAAAACCCATTGAAGTAGGACTAGGGTAATTTACTTCCATGACTTTCGTTAAATATTTAGACATTTTAGGAAAATACCAAAAATATTTTATTTATAATTTTTATCCATGATTTTTTGTTATTATGCCAATAACTAATAAAATTCAATCATTAGCGATACTATGCTTCTTAAATTGACAACTCTGATCAAGCTGAATATGTGATCAACATGACATGGTCTTCTCCCACGACGTGACCAATTGCTGTTTTCAGTTCATGTACATTTGAAAATTGTCGTCCATCTTTATAAACAAATCGGGCAAGAAGCCCCCGCATGTTTTCAATTGAGTGATCGAGCTGGCCATGGGAAAACCTCAATATTATGCCCAATGAACCATGCTTTTGTGAACCCAATTCACCATATGTGGAGAGTTGATCATCTAAAATAGCAGTATAGACTTCAGAGTTCATTCTTGAGTCAACAAACACGATATCAGTCTTTCCTTGTGAAGAAAAATCTGCCCATACCAAGACTAATCCACCACCCATTTGTTAGCTCATTTGCACATCTCCAGATTTTCTAATATCATGCCAGTTGTGCTTGGTTCTGGTTGACAAACAACTTCCTCTCCCAGGACGTTATCCGGTGTCTCCATTGATACCGCGTTTGATAACATTTGCAACTGCACATTGTGAACGTCCAATTAGTGCAGCTATCTACCTTTGGGATTTTCCACTGCCGTGCAACATCCAAATTTCTCGAATTTCATGTTCACTGAGTTCAAAACCACGAGGCATCGTAACTGTTGTATTTCTTTGGCAATATTTGACATCAATTGCATGCGCATGCTCGGAATGTGGCACTTACCAATGGTTGTGAACTTAGAATTGTATTCATGTACATTTTGACATTTGTGGGGTCATCTATGCAAATATTTCATACAAATGGATAATTTTTGCTGAACATTGGTCCAATGTGAGCCTGATTATGCTGTTCTTGTTTCATTTATGTTGCTCAAATGGTACTCGAATACATGTAGTTTTTTTAGTGAACTTATAATTCTGTACAGCACTGTATAAGTTAAATGTTTCAATGAGCTCCTGCAATTATGATTCTTGTATTTCTAGGAAATCTTAAGTACATCAAGGTGCCTCTGTCTTACGCCTACATATGGGTCCTGAAGAAGCGTTTGTCGCCCATGTTTCTGTTCGATCACAAGTCCCACGATCCAGAAAAGATTGGAGTTGTTCCTCAAAAAAACGCATGGATCTCAGAAGCACCAAAGGAGTTATTGCCAAACATTCACGTAATTACCCCACCCACTCTACAATTATTTAAAAACATGTTTTCATGATCAATTGATCCGACAATGAACACTCATTGCTTGATGCAGGCTTCTGACACCTTGCGCTTCTGCGGCATTAACAAGGATGGCAACTTCCTGTTTGTCAGCATGGCTCGAAGGCACGGGCGCTTGACGGAAGTCAAAGTCCATCTGAGATTGTCCACTGGAGAGGAATACGAGCACCCCTGCCACCCTGACACCATCATCTACAATACTAATGGAACAACATTTTCTGCAGGAGGACTGACTTTCGAGCTTCTAGAACCTCTGAGAAGGTGGAGGGTCATCTTCAGGGGATATCTACGGTAATGGCAGGAAGTTTTTCTAACACAATTTACTTTAAACATTGACTTGTGATGATGAAACACGTAATCAATAATAAATGAAAATTTGAATTTTATGGAATGATGCTGAAGTATTTATTCACATTTTAATAGTTAGTAGAAAAACCCCCAATAACAATGTTGTTTTTACCTGATATTCCTTTAGAAGAAAAGATGGTAGGGAAGATTCACACGAAGACCTGATGGTGCAATTCAACTTTATGTAAGATTTCATATTTCAACAATTTTTTTGTATTAGTAGAAAACTGACAGCTGACCATTTGGTGACTTTTCCTTTTAATGCTTTCCCACATTTTAAGGTGGCATCCTTTGCACAATTACGTGGAGTTTCCATTCGATTACGACGCCAAATATTTGGCCAAAAAATTAGCGGATAAGGATTGGCTTAAAGATTTCACAGTCCCTCGCATATTGTAAGCTTCCAGAAATCCTGTTTTTGACGATTTTACTAAAAATTCGCTTTCTTATAATTCTGACATGACATTGTGTGTTCAGGCAGTCCGAGCAATGGTACGGTCAGTTTGGTCAAATGCATGGTCTTTTAAACATAGAAGGGAAAGAGGAAGTGGAATTGGTTCTAAGAGGCTTGAAGGCCAGAAGAAACGGTGAGGATTGTTAGGCACCCATGGCTTGTCCACAACATTGTGCCTGGAAATTGTAATCGTGACACTTACTGTTTGCAGGTGTGCTAAACTGGAATAACGTCAAGCAAAAGTTATCTTTCGAGGGTATTTTACATGTCAGTACACGTTTCATTTATCAAGGTTCTCCCAGAAATAAAACATTCCCTGACCTTCCCTAACATTTTCAAAATAAGTTACTATTCCCTGACTTTCCCCTGTAACAGTACTTTTTAATTTCCCTGGCAATTCCAGGTGTGGGGGGAACCCTGTTTATGCATCAGTGAAGAATCAGAACATTAGTGCTTAAATAACATTTTTTTCGTGATCGTCATTTGCAGAATGGCTTGATCTTTCATTTATTTGTGGATGAAAATGGTGGCGAAAGGTAAGTACAACTTAAACAGGCCTTACCAATTAGTTTGTTTCGCAAAGTTATTGACATTAGCCTTTCATCAATAGCTACCTTTACGGATACATTTGCCCACCCAGCAACATGTCAGTAAATCACATCACTAAATTCGATTTTGATGCCAATACTTTGATCAATATCCTCACTGAATTATCCCCTGAGGATCTGTCCAACGAAGAGCTGGTTTTTGCAGCTGGTAAGCTGTCTTTTTCATGTACCAGAAATGACATCAGCAATGTCATAACAAGCTCATTACTGGTTTACCACCTTACAGATAGAGAGGAATTCAGACTCAAGCTAAATCGTGGTGATTTTGAATTTCACACATACGCTGGAGAGGAATGGAAGAGCAAGGCTTCACTGAATCACATGAAATTAATGTTGAATGGGAAACCAGGCGTTGGAGTAGTTGAGCTTGTCAAACCAAGTGGAACCTTCTGTAAATTGCCACAAAGGATATCTTTGCCACAACTTCGAGAACCAGGTAAAAAACCTATTTCCCCCCCCAAAAAATCCATCCAAGATGTCTTGAGCAAAGCTCAGCCCATCAATGGAATGTCTTTCATGTTTACTGAATCTTCAGGAAACATGTCTACATGATCTGATAATGCAAATTCAATTACTTCTGAAAGCCACAAGTTTGTGTAATCAATTCAAGAAAAAATTAATTTAATTTTTCACAGTTTAAATGTTCATGTGACTTTAATGCCCTGAAGACTTTACGTTCATGTTAATAAGTTAAACATTTAAGAAAATTCACATCAAATCCCTTAAAAATCATCGATATGAAATTTACATCAGTAAACTCCTTGGTAGTAATTTAATTAGCAATTGGTATTAAGTGGTATTTGATGTCAATCTACATTTACCTAATTCAAGAAGCAGTTCCGTCAAAGAGACATGTTTTAGTATATTTTGCAAAAATAACAAGCATGTGTCTTATTGTCTTTAGCAAGCATGTTCATGCTGATTTAATTGCCAAACGCTACAAAAATTCTTTCACAAAATTAGGAGGATGATAATATAGTATATTGCACAAAAATAGCAACAACTTATAACTGCATACAGATGAGGTTCAGCAATATTCCAATAATCACAATATTTATCACACCAATAATGTTTAATAAAAATGAGAAATTACCAATGTTGACATAGTTGTTAGTCACATGTTCAAAGCTTTCGATAATTATCAAGTTGCGATTTCAGGATTAGAGCAGAAATACAACAAACAAATTATTTCTATTTGCAGACATCCAAGACAGTCCACAGTTGGTGCTATCGTTACAGGATCGAGAATGCCAGAGCAGTGCTATAGTGGGTGGCAAAGGATCCTCTCTGGCTTTGATGTCAACTCTAACAGATGACTCTGACATGGTAGGATAATTTTTTGATTTTAAAGACATTTCCATCAAATCTCGTTAAATACATAATATAACTTAATTTATAATATAAATTTTGCAGTTCAGAGTTCCTAAAGGCGTGTGTATCACAAAGACAGCTTTCATTCGTCACCTGCAAGAAAACCACAATCTGGAAGAGCTTATTGACCATCTAACAGAAGTGGCATGGTAGGTTAACTATTTAAACTTTTCCATAACTAGCAAAATTTACCTTGCAGAATAAGTATTTTATCAAGTAACATTTGCCTAGCAAAATAATTAATTTAGCGGTTCGATTTGTGCTTTTTTTCCAGGAACCGCATTCCAGGATCGATACCGGATGAGTGTGAAATGTGAGAATTCCTGATTGCTGCCGCAACAGTATTTGGAAGTGAGATATTGAACATGATTTCTGATCTTAGATTAACGAAGGCTGTCGCAGAAAGCGAACTTCTGGGTTCGCTGAAGAAAGCGCTGAAGCAGAAGCTTACAGAAACATTCGAAGATGGCATTGACGAAATAAGATTTGCGGTCAGATCATCAGCAATTGGTAGGTTTCAAATCGCAAATATTGATGACAGAAGATGGCAGAGAATGACAAAGTTTGTTAAATTCTAAAATTATAACGTTTTAGGCGAAGATGGAGAAGAGATGTCAGCAGCAGGCCAAAACGAGACCTTCCTGGGAGTTAAAGGATTTGATCAGGTACAACCAGAGATTTGGAATGAAACAGTTTCCTAATAAATGACACTCACTGACATGTCGTGCATCATGTTTGCAGATATGTGAGGCTTTGCTCAAGTGCTGGGCATCTCAGTTTGCATTTCGCTCAGTGGAATACAAAAGGTAATTGCACATTAATGGTTGTAAAGAACAATTTCTGGAATCCAAATGAGAAATATTTTTAAATTTGCAGGCAAAATGGCCAGCTCTTCAACAGTGGGATGGGCGTTGTTGTTCAAGAAATGGTGCCAGCAGATGTTGCTGGGGTGCTCTTCACCAGGGACCCTATCACTGGAAGTGCTGCCAAAATGTTCATCACTGCCAACTACGGCCTCGGAGAGGTTTGGACAATTTTGATTGTAATTTCTAAAGCTGGACATGCATCTAATGAGGAAATGTTCACAATGTTTTCAGAGTGTTGTGTCAGCAACTGCTGATCCTGACACCATTGTCCTGAAGAGAACTTGGGATGACACCCTGACCATTGCCAGTGAGCAGATTGGCAAGAAAAGTATGATGATATCCATGTCTGGTACGTATCAGTTCTGCAAATAAGCATTTTTTTAAAAACAATCTAACGCTTTTATTTGATGGAAACCACAGACGATGGTGGTACCGTTGAAAAAGAAATCGACACTGACAAAGCTTCGAAATGCACGGTGGATTCAAAACTGGCAATTAAGCTTGGGAAAATAGCTATCCACTTGGAACATTTGTATGGATCTGCCAGAGATATCGAGTGGGCTGTTAAGGGAAAACGAAAACGTATTTACCTGCTGCAGGTAAGAGTTTTTTCAATGGCGTACATCAATAATTCGAATAAACCAGTGATTAAAAACAACCATATATTTTTGCCATAAATGGAATAAATTTGCCAAAAGTTGCTATATATGGCCATGTATTAACAGCATTATGGCATTTTTGGTTATGAATGGAAATTATGGCCAACTTTGGATGTGACCATACATGCATATGGGAAAATTGATGTCCATTTCCTACCGAGAAGCTGTAGTGCAACCTGCTTACATTATATCACAATTTTCTTTTTTCCCCCAATTCCAGTCACGTCCAGTCACGACAGAGAATGCGATGATCGATTTTGAAATTATGCATGAATTTGATTCAATAATGCGAACAGATTTTGAGAAATACAGTACAGCTAATGTCGGGCAAGTAAAATCATTGTCCAACTAGATCATAGTCCAATCAAAATGTGATTACAAATTCTCCAAACGCTAAATATAATGGGTAATATTATTTTCAATTGTAACAGAGAGGTTATGCCAGGCTCAATGTGTCCATTGACACTTTCTTCGGTAATGCGAGCTCAGCAGCCAGTGATGCAGGTGATGTATCTTTCAGGAGTTATCCATGGCTTTAAAAGGAGCTAGCTTTTCCTTGACTTAAATATACTTTTCAATTTCAGAAAGAATTTTCATGGAAGATAGCAACATACAGATTCGACCCCACAGTTGATGACATGTTCGGCTTCTTCTATGGACATTGCATGTTTGACAGAATAGGGGTGTGTAACCTTTGTTTGTACCGTTGTCCATTATTGCAATCAATTATTTGCCTGTCTTGAACTGTTAATTTTCTTTTAGCAAAAAGCCTGGTCTTTGGAAAAGAAGAAGAGTACTGTAGGGAAGGCCTGGGACATTGGGATCTATGGCAGGGTCCTAGACGATGATGACATTTTGGAGCTAGCATTTGAGAGATTTGTAAAAGCGCCACTGAAGCAGCGCTTATCCCTTATGAAAGCCGCACTTAAGGCAAGTTTATTTAAATTATTTTTGCAATGTTTGCTTGTAATGGAACACACTTGCAGTGTAACATACGGCACAGCACGAATAGCTTGCCATTAATAGAACTAATCTAACCTGCTATTCCTTGGTGATAAAAAACGTTGTTTTTATTGCTTTTCAGGGGGCCCTTTTCTGGAAAAGCAGTCTCAAATTCATGGAAGACAAATTTTGGAACTATCGGCTGAAATCGACTTACTGTACATCAGCTTGGGAAGCTTACACTCAAATCGGATTGAACTTAGGAGTAAACGTTGAGGTAATAACTCAGGTGCAACAGGACAACTAAATCAGGTTGTGCAAAGAAATAATAGATAAATATTTCATTAAGGCCATGATGTCCCACTTGGATGTGACCATGTCATCCACAGTATGGAATCAAGCTGTTCTCAATATTCTTTCATCAGGAACAGGAGGTATTGTGCATTTATATTTAAAAATCTTGATTTAAAAAACCAACTAAAATTTAAAAAATGCCATTCTGCCCCTTACAAAATTTACGCCAATACAATTCATAAGTCTAGCTGAGCACAAACTTATGCATTCATGTTTACCAGAATTATCAACCGACCAATACTCTGATTTTGCCACCATCATCGGAAGTGGAAATGGTGCTGAAAGTGGAGATGTCCCATTCAGCCTCAGGGTAAACAACTTTGTTCATAGTTCACTAGCTTTCATTTCCATGAATGAAGGAATTTAATCGACTTGTTTTACAGGAACTGGCTACAGCTATTTCAAACGAAATTGAACCTGAGGCCTTCCGAAACATGCCAGTGCAGGTATACATGCAGTTTTGATTTGCAACTGGTTCATCTACAGACGTGTTAACAGTGATCACTTGATATCTATCTTGCAGGAAGCTCTGGAATGGCTGAAGAGAAACAAAAATGGAAGTGGGCAGAAGTTCAAGGAGTTTCTGGCACGTCATGGGCATCGGGGCATCAAAGAGGTCTGTAGCTCTGCGAGAAAATATCTACACTCTTCAATAACTTCATTCAGCATTAGAAATACCTAGTATTTGTGACTAAATGCCTAATGTTGTTCAACTAGTTCGATTTGGGGTGTGTGTCTTGGTCAAGGAAACCAGAAAGTGTCATTGAAGTGCTGCAGGTATGTGCAAAACAATTACTCACTCCATATACACTTGCGAGCAAAGAAAATGGCCCACATAAAGGTATAAGAGCATATAATTTTTCAGAAAACAGATATCCAATTTAAAATCGGAATAGCTACTTTCGTAAACAATTTATTGCTCTTTAAAATGCACCTGATTTGACTATTATTTCGCATGAATAACAGTAAACCATTTGCATTTTTTGGGACATCTGCATGCCTTTACCTCAGTCACTATGAATGCGTTTCTGCAGGGAATACGATGTTCTGGGATTAAAACGTTGCAATGATAATGTTTTGCATAATTTGTTTTAAGCACGATATATTTTCTGTACTATTGGTGTGAATTTATTGCGTTGCATTTTCAGGATCTTACGAAATTCAAGAGAATAACGGGAATTTCAGAAATTCCTTGTAATCAGAAAAATCTGTTGAGTTGTAGATTCTCTCGTTGATCTCAACAAATCTCTTTTTGTTAAACAATTCTATGAGAGATTTAGAGATAGCAGAAAATTGGGTGTCTGTAACAGAACCGAGATTCGTTATTCACGAAACAAGTTATTCCTATTTTAAATTTGAAATGTGCTTGCTGAAGAATTTAATACCTTTCGCTCGCAAGTGTCAATTGCAAGGCAGTGTCATTTCAACAATTACTGTTAACCACCACTGTTTTCGGATGCCATTTTCAGGGTATGATCTGTAACATGTCAGCCTACAAGACGGCCCCAGCTGATAACTCAGGGGATGTGGTTGGCTCCATTCAGACCAAACTGACACCGATCAAAAAGTGATTGCTCCAACACATATGTGAAAAATTTGAACTTCAGGAAAACTCGCCTTTTCTGATTCCCTGTTTGATAATTTCAGGAAGATTTTTCCATGGGTGACAAGACAGTGCCGACAAGCAGTATGCGGTAGAGAAAAAGCAAAGGTAAATCCATGACACGATACTTCGAAGCATTAGAGAAAATTTGGAAATTTGTTCATTTTTGTCCATTGCTATTTTTGCAGTCTCTTCTGATTAAAGCTTACGACAACTCTCGTCGAGAATATTACAACCTCGCAGAGTTCATGGTGAAAGAAGGTCTGATTCCAGATCCTGACTTAATCCTCTATTTTACTCACACCGAGATCGGAATTGTTATTCAAACCAGATCCCCTGGCATTATCAGAAGGTTTGTTTCATTTATTTTCTTCACTAGCATTTATGTGATAGTGGAAACGATGCAGTTTGTAGTTATGTTCTAAGATTGCACTGCTAGTTTCACAAGAAATCAACTTCCTGATGTTGTACTGTGTTTTTAATCATTGTACAGAGCAAAGCACAGACGCCGCCTACATCCACACATGGACAGGATGAAATTCCCAGAAATGATTGAAGGTCTACCCAAGCCTGTAAGTGATTTACATTACTTAGATTTGCTTAATTATCTATGAATGGACAAAAATAGAAGCAATTTCGTTCAGTTAAATTTTACCAAAAAAAATGTGTGTCAGTGAAATTGAAATTATAATTTACCTAATTAGCTATAATTGGTCAAATAGAAGCAATCTCGTTCAATTAGGTTTTACAAAAAAACATCATAAAGTAAGACTGAAATTATAATGAAATTAACCTAATTATCTACGCTTA
Organism: Rossiulus vilnensis; assembly: GCA_034700785.1. Classification (NCBI taxonomy): domain Eukaryota; kingdom Metazoa; phylum Arthropoda; class Diplopoda; order Julida; family Julidae; genus Rossiulus; species Rossiulus vilnensis. The sequence goes on along the minus strand of JAQIXS010001922.1, from coordinate 9,141 downwards.
TAAATAGAAAAAGAGAAGCAATTTTGTTCAATTATGTTTTAACAAAAAAAAAAAACATCAGTCTAACTGATTGAAATTATAATGGAACACAATGGACATCTTGTCTGCATTAATATCAAATCTTTGCCAATAAATCCAATGAATATTACTAATGCAGCTATTCTTTTTAAAGAAAACCTTTCATTTATAACACTTTTTAAAAAATAATGTAGCCACTGCTAAGAACATCTCTTAATTTTTTTAGCAAAGAAATATGTTTAGCAAAATTTGCGTTTCCATTCTTAAAGTCATAATATTCTTTCACGATTTACTACTTCACTACTGGTCAATTGTCAGTTTTATCTTCGAACAGAGTTCAACGGACGATAAAAATCTATAAATTACCGGCTAATCTTAAAACACTATTGCTTTTAGATTGACGAGAATGACTTTTCAAAGTTTGAAGGCACCACTCAAGTAACCGGTGAGATACGTTCAAACTTATCCAACAACACAAATACGTATTATCTACTACAATTAAGTTACCTTGATATTTGCAGGTTACCCAGTATCTCAGGGAATAATCAAAGGCACGGCAAGGGTAGTGACATCATTTCACGAAGTCAACACGATAAAGGTGAAATACATAATGAAATGCAAAACTATACAAAAACGTCCATTTACTCAACTTCAACTAACGCGTTTTTTTTTCTGTTAAAAATTGTTCGTTTCAGCCTGGAGAAATCTTAATAACGTTTTCAACTGATATTGGTTGGAGTCCTTATTTTCCTATGCTTTCTGGAGTTGTCACAGAAATAGGAGGACTCATTTCTCATGGTAATACAAATTTCCCAATCTAACACGTTACAAGAAACATAACAAAACATTTATTGACCTGCAACAGGTGCTGTTGTGGCCCGAGAATTTGGATTACCTTGCATAGTGGGTGCCCAAAATGCAACAAAGGTATTTAAAACCGGTGAGTCCATATTTTATTATTAGAAAAAGCTGCTTAAAATTGGTTTCGAAGACATTTTAAAAATCTCAACTACGCGGTACATTTCGCACACTGTTTATTACCACCGTTAACTGTAGTCTGTTGTAGCATTACAAACGTAATGCATTTGTGAAAATCCTTATTTTTAATATTCCAGGAGATATCGTACTACTTAATGCATCTAAAGGAATTATTTCCAAAATCGAATAATGGGCATAATGTGAAGAATACTGAAGAATGGACACACAAACTCATACTGTTATCCCATTTGCTCATGAATTCATCTGTGAATATTTCGCTTAAGATGATATCGACAATGGGAATGATAATACAACTAAAGAACCTGAAAACTGTACATGTCCACCAGAATAAAGTCATAATAGAACAAATAAAAGAAATTTTACAAGTTGCATGATACTATTGTATTAATTAACATCAATAAAATGTTCCAGCCTGAATTTCCACCACAACTGTATTATCCTCGAATTTCTACGTGTGTACCACTACATGAGCTCATATTTTTGTGCATGATTTATCTCATTTCCCCTTGTGAAGAACATACTGGTTACAGCTTGTCAGTCACCCTGTAGAATTCTCCTCGCTCTACCAGCATCTTTGATCAGTTTTGGGAAAAATGAGGGCAAGGATGGGGCGGCAAGGGGGAGACAACTACCAACATCCAAGAACTATGAAAACAACTTTCCAAATCAAAAGTACAGGGCAACTCCTTGCAATGATCGATAACGCACTTATTATTTATTGGTAATGCATCTTATCAGCCCTGTTAAATCAAATAACAATAAACCTGGATTCAACCTCTTGGTGAACTTTGAAGTGATATCATTAAACTGTCACGCCCAACCCACATCCTTAGTGTGACTCAGCTCTATGTTTCTACTGTAGAGCACGAATTTAAATTTCAACAAAATTCAGTGATGCAATTACAACGTCAAGTTGTGAAATTCAAGGATTCTGCTCTTTTTGTGAGCTTGCCAAGTCATCGTAATTAAGAAGGTACTCCACCACGATGCTGCTGACAAGAGACTTCTGCGATACAACCGATGCACCGAGGGATGTTACTTTGACGTGAATGGTTTGCAAACAACCATAATCACGGTTCAACAAAGCTGCATGTTGGACTGGCCAACTTATTAGTTTGACGTTTAATTGGTACTTAATCCGAGAGAATTTTGTTCGAATGAGATAGCACAAATCTCACAAGGACAAGGTTAAAAATTATGAAACAAGTCTTTAGGGACATCCCATGCCCTCGCAACGAATGCCGTCAGAGCACTCGATATCAAGGCTCTGATAACAAAGTATTGGATGATAAAGCAACTTTCGGATACATGTGCCTCTACTTCAAATCACATTCGCCGCATATAAGACAAGCATTTAGGACATACTAGACAAGAATCATTTCTGGCTTCTAAAAATGTTGTCTTTCATTTTTTCTCTGCTTGTTTTGGGAGCCACCTACTTTTATCTGTCAAGAAAAGGTCAGTGAAGCCTGGTTATCGTATATGATTAATCTAATTTACACTTACATACGCCTGACAACTTTAATCTGATTTAATCTAATAAATTATCTAAATCAGAATTGCTGAATACAGTCGGTGATAATGAGTGGGAAATCGTTTTTTAAAAACATTACAAAACTTCAGAAGCATTTTAAATTAAGACCATTTACAAACAAAACGTGAGATGGCCTATTTCTCGCCAATTATTCTTGAGCCCCAGTTTACTGGACATGCCATTTCGGCACAGACTATCTTAGTTAGTCATCAGATCGGTTGTCAATTCAGATTTTCAGAAAGATGAGAACATCCAAAATGTTTTGGCAATTTTCTCACGAAACTCCCATAGCTGCTGTAGTGAAATGACTTCAGAATCAATAATACAACCGCACATACATGTAGTTGCTTACCAAACCATGGACAACCAACAGACGATATAACAGTTTGGTTTTCCAGAACTTTAGTTCTTTTTAAATATGTGCCTTTGTGTTTATTACTAAAATTCTTAAAAACGTTACTCGCATGCAAAAACAAATTCTTAATTTAAATGTTATTCTGTGCTTATAATCAGGAAGTAGGAAGTTAACCATTCATATTACCTTAATCAATGCGATTATGCAAACAATCAGAAGTAATGCTTGAATATGGACTTGAATAATTTGTCCTTTGTTCTGACACGTCCTTGTCAACGATGAATAGCAATAAAATATGAATAAAACTTAAGCAGGATATAACAAATTTACCTTAAATAAAGACTGCATTTAATCAACGATCCTTTTCAACCAAATCAAGGACCATTCATGATCAATAGTTGTGTTAATGAAGTAAACCATTACCGTGACCAGGTCTGCGAAAGTATCCCAGCTCAAATTTGGCTGTCTGTGCCAAAATTGCTCGACTCAAACATCTCAGTACAAGGAGATATTATGGCAGATTCTTTGTATTTTGTGACTTTGGTATTTAGGGGCCTTTAAGCCACAATTTCCCATGGTAATGAATTTCAGGGCCCCTTTGTTAAATTCATTTGAATTTTAAAGTTTCACTGCTGCATGTGATTGATAAATTTGTAATCAGTTTCGTAAAAAAATTTATGAAAATAACATCTTGGCTTAGTTATGCGAAATTACTTCCTGCATGATTTTCTCAAAAGCCATGCAGGGTAGGCATTATATAATGAGACGATATCCTTATAGTATGTTGACCTTGTCACGCAAGTAGCCAAAGGATTTAGAAAAAAATCATGTAACTTAATTACATCTGCGTTTTATATATTAAGATGTTAAGCAGAATTTTTTATTCTTGCTTAGCCATCATTATGGACAGTGTTAATGAGTTCTCAAGTTGCACTTTATCCATTTGATCAAAAATATCCCCCATTTGGACCTCACATCAATTACTCTGTAAGGACGATTAACTGACGAAGACATTGCCAATTATGAATTTCAATCCGTATCCGAGTAACTCCGACATAAAAGACAAAATCAAGGACAAGCTCCACCCACCTCGATAGACATACCACAACGATCAAAAGATCGCCTTCCTTTCTGATTTCTGTTTTCAGCTTAAGTCTCCCAACTAAAACTTTCTCAATTTCAGGTTATCTTCACTACATCAAACTGTCGATAGCATATACTATCATCTGGCTCCAGAAGAAGCGTTTATCGCCACTTTTCCGATTTGAATGTATGTCCAATGACCCAGAGAGGAATGGCATTTCAGCGCAGAAGGAAGCCTGGTTCAGAGAGGCTCCCAGAGAGTTATCTTCAGATATCCATGTACGCATTTACATGTACCTCCACTGCTCTGCAAGCACATTACAGAGGACACGCTGATGTCATGCAATGTTTTCCTTACATGTACTTCTTGCAGGCTGTGGACAGTTTGCGCATGTGTGGACTAAACCAGGATGGCAATTTCCTGTTCGTCAGTATGGCAAGACGCCATGGACGCTCTGCTGAAATCAAGGTCCATCTCCGGTTGTCAACTGGAGAACAATATGAGCATCCATGCCATCCCGATACCCTAATTTACAATACCAATGGTAACACTTTTTCTGCTGGAGGCCTAACCTTAGAGGTCATGGAACCCTTGAAACGATGGAGAGTTATATTCAAGGGATACCTTAGGTGAGGCCATGCGGAATAACTGAAACGTTTTCGAGTTTTATTGCTTATTCAGACAATATCCTTGGAGCCTCTTATGACATCAATATAAACCCAATTACAGATCAGTATAAAACCATTTTGTGCTGAACAATACATGTAGGCCTATTTGATTTGAACATTTGACAATCGAAATTATATCAAACACATGAGATAACAATAAACTAGCTATGGTATTTTAAAAAAATCATAAAATAAATCAAATTGTAACGCCATGGAGGCCAACGAATATAACGAAACGTTTTCCAGTGCTAAACATTTATTTCTTTTACTGTTTATTCACAGGAAGAAGGAGAGCTTCTCAGACACAAAAACAAACACTGAAAAGATGGTCCAGTTCAACTTTATGTGCGTTCATTTATTATCTTCACAAAACATATCTAGCATTTTGTTGTTATGGCGTCTTGCATTAACTCAAGCTGTATCTTCCATTTATATTTTGCAATTTTAGATGGCATCCATTGAGCAACTACGTAGAGCTTCCTTACGATTACAATACCCAATGCTTAGCCAGGGACTTAGCATCGAAGGACTGGTTAAAAGAATTTTTCACTTCATGTTCATTGTAAGTGTTCCCTTTTACATGAGATATCCCTAACTTTTGGATATGAAACTACAAATTTTGCATTTAATTTGTTCGATTTCAATTGCTTAAGCAAGTGTTTGTATTTTCTTTCAAATGCAGACCACCTGAAGAATGGCATGCCCAGTTTGGCCAGATGCATGGATTGGTAAACATTGAAGAGAAAGAGGAAGTAGAAATGTTTTTACGAGGGCTCAAAACGAGAAGAAACGGTATGCGTGAAAATTACACTTTAATGTACGCACGAGCACATTTGACAATATCATTAAACATTTTAGAGAAAATCAATCAAATTTCAACTACTAATGCCGGACGAAGCATTATTTTTTTAATTAAACTTATAATGATGCAATTCAAAAATGTGATGTTTTAATAACTGTTAGCCACTCAAAATACTTGAATTGCATAATAATAGCAATTACCTAAATCTTAATCCAACTAAAGCACTCAAAGATACGCGTAAAAATTCAACTTTAATTTTTAAATATTTTATGGAAGGCCAATGTAAATGGCCTCAATTTTTATTCTATTTCGCAATTTTTTTTTTTTTTTCGTATTTTTTCCGTTTAAAATATGTATATCACAATGGCCTCAATTTCGACTTCAATTTTTTATTTATTGTATAATGTACCAATCGTTTTTTGTCTAATTGTGCAGGGGTTTTAAATTGGGCAAATTTCAAGCCAAAGGTCTCGCTCGAAGGTCTGGTTCATGTAAGTTATTTGGTTTAATTGGGAATTAAGATATTCTTTCATATAACTATTTTTTTTTTTAAAAACTAAAAAAGCGTTTCTACGAAATACATTTCAGAATGGCACCAATTTTCATATATTTGTTGATGAAAACGACAACAGTGGAAAAAGGTAAGTAGTGCTTCACATCCATCAGGTGGACATGTATCTGCATGGATGCTTTGTCAGATCTGCCTAACTCAACGTTTTATGACAGCTACCTCTACGGATATGTCTGCCCACCCTGCAACATGACAATAAAGCACATCACCAAGTTTCATTTCGACGCAAATTTGCTGATCTATGAAGCTAAGAATATAACAGGCGAAGCACTGGTCTTTGAAGCAGGTAAATAAATGTCATAATTCCACAGTCACTGATTCAATAACTTCAGCATGTGTCTTAATGTTCACGGACATTTTTTTCCAATGTGCAGGGAAGGAAATATTCAGACTAAGGTTACAAAAAGGCGAACATGAATTCCAAACCTTTGGTGGTGAGGAATGGCATGGTAAAGTGTGGATTAAAAATTGCCATTTAACATTAAACGACAAACCCGGTGATGGATTCGTTGAACATTCCTGCAAGAGCGAGACCGTATGCAATCTTCCCCTAAGGAAATCTTTACCACAACTCAGAGAACCAGGTAAGAATTTCTGTTAATAATGCCTTCAGAAATCATTGCAATCACTCCACCACTTTGGGAAAATTACATGTGCTGCGAACTTGTGTAAAACAAAACAGACTCGGTTGGAAAAAGTATATGTGAACATATATGACTTTTTCCATACATGGTTGAATCCGAAATTGGCCACAAATTGAACTACATGCTCATATATATGTCTATTCGTTTGGATAAATGCTTATGAACTGATAATATATGAGCATATATGAGAAGATCCATAGATGGTTAGATCAGAAATTATCCACAAAAGGATTTATATGTAACATGTATATGCTTTTACGTCCTTAAATATGTTAATATTTTTGCATACTGGGTCATACATATCTAAATATGTTCATACCTGGAAAATATAATAGCGGACATATATGGTATAAGTTAAACATGTCTATATGGTTAGAGCAGAAAATGACCACAAGTGGCTTTACCATTTGTGGCGCTATATGCAGTAATATATGGCTTTATCTAAATTAGATGTGGCGATGTCAATACATGACCATATATGGACTTATACATTACCATATATGGACTTATACATTACCATATATGACTCATACATGGTCAGATGTGGCCGGTATGGCCATATTCAACTTTTTCACCTGGGAAATGAAGTAGAGAGGAAAGTACAATGAGTAACTGGTTCAGTTAACTGAAATTTTATTTGTTAATTTCTTAAACTAACTAGATATCAAAGACTGTCCCCAGCTGGTGCTCTCACTCAACGACCGCAAATGCCAGAGCAGTGCCATCGTGGGTGGCAAAGGAGCATCTCTGGCCTTAATGTCGACCTTGACAGATTGCTCAGACAAGGTGATATTGCTTTTTTGGCGTATTGAATGTTAACTTACAATGTTTGCAAATTGCCTGTTGAAGCAGCATGTTTAAAATGATCAGAATGGGCTTTAGCACTGGTATTCAAGAATTCTATATTGCCTGTGGCAGTGTTGACAGAAGACAAAGATATCTGGCAATATTTGTCGAATAGTTAAACTACAAGATGGTTTCTATCCATAACAACTGCTCATGGTATAATGACAGTTTATCAGCCAGAATGCAATGCTTTCTCGCAACTACCATCAGTAACATGAAAAGACATGCGTTGAGACACGCTAAGAAAACATGTTGATAATTCGCAGAAAATATGCATAACTTTTATTAAAACCTTGTTATCATCTCCAATAGTTTACCGTTCCAAGAGGAGTCTGCATTACAAAAACGGCATTTTCTTGTCACCTTCAAGCAAATGCAAATCTGCAAATGCTTATTGAACGATTACATAAGGTGGCCTGGTAAGTATCAACACATGTGTGGCCTGCATAGGTTGTGAGACAAAGGAATTAACTTTATGCTTGCATTTGCAGGAAACAAATGTCTGGATCAATCTCTGAAGAATGTGAAATGCAAGTACATAGGCCTACTAACGAGGGACTAAACAATCTTTTTGAGAACAAATTCACTTAATATTAACATAATTTGATGCCATCATAGATTAACGAAAGCAATTGCTGAAAGCGAGATGTTGAGCTCGCTGAAGAAAGAGCTAGAACACTGTCTTCTGGAAATCTTTGACAATATTGACCAAATGAGGTTTGCTGTGAGGTCATCGGCAATTGGTCAGTTTGATAACAAAAATTAACAATGTGACAAGGCTATGAATTAGAAGCTTAATACTTGAAATTAACTACAAACAGGGGAAGATGGTGAAGAGATGTCAGCAGCCGGACAAAACGAAACATTTTTGGGTGTCACCGGCTTTGAAAAGGTACAGCAAACACATAATTTTCTAATTAATTATCCAAATATTTTGCGGAAAAGTTGCAGAAGAGTAACAAAATATTTCCCGAAGCTTTTAGCAGAAAACTAGCGAAATTAGCAGAATATTAGCAAAGATTTAAGCAAAATATTTGCAAAATATTTTCTAATTTTTAGCAGAAATTTTACAAGATTATTTGCAAAATGTCAGCATGTTCATTTTTCAGATATATAATGCAGTAGTGAAGTGCTGGGCATCGCAGTTTGCATTTCGTTCAGTGGAATACAAACGGTAATTAATTTTAACCTACACCCTTTATTTCTTAATTGGTTCACATATTTATACACCCAACTTCATATAATATACAAATCATTTTTTTTTAATTTTAGGCAAAATGGACAACTCATAAATGGAGGGATGGGTGTTGTTGTCCAAGAAATGGTCCCTGCAGACATAGCCGGTGTTCTCTTTACGAGAGACCCCATGACCGGAAGTGCAGCCAAAATGTTTATCACTGCAAATTATGGCCTGGGAGAGGTTTGGACTTCGTAATAAGTTGAATTAGTTAATAGCAGAGGCATATTTTTAACAATAACACATTCCAGAGTGTGGTGTCTGCAACAGCGGATCCAGACACGATTATCATGAAGAGAACTTGGAATGACAATCTGTCAATATGCAGTGAACAAATTGGGAAAAAGAGCGTCAAGATAACAATGTCTGGTATGACTTGGCAA
>JAQIXS010001921.1:0-25918 GCA_034700785.1 Rossiulus vilnensis | reverse complement strand
ATTTTTCCGATTTTAAATCGGACATTTCTTTGCTGAGAAAAACATTTTTTCCTGATTCAGGATGGTGAGTCGAATTTTTTGCACTTAAGTGTAAATGAGTGTGGCTCTAGTCTCGCTGATATTCACAAATAACAAATCTAGCAACATTATTCTGAACCATTTCCGGTTCCTGTACTAGAATTCATAAGAATTTTCAATGGAGTTGTGGTCGCTTTAAACATTGGTGGTCAATTTTAAAATATCCGTTGAATTCGTGTTGACCGAGTGGAAAACGTAAATACATGACTTATTCCATATATGGTTAGACCAGAAATTGGCCAAAAATGGACCTAGACACTGTATATGCACATACTGTTTATATAAACCCATACATTTTTATAAAAGTGTATATGAACCCATTTATTTATATTTGCATGAATCACGTAGGGAGTCTTAGTAGAAAATCAAATATTTTCCTATATGGCTGCATGAATGGTCATATATAGAAAATATTTGATTTTATCTAATAAAATCATATAATACTTTCTATATGTGGCCATGTACGCAGACTGCAGCCATATATGGCTTTACCTAAACTTGTTATGCATCGCGATGTCAATATATGGCCTTAATGGACTTATAAATGGTCATGTATGGTTCATAAATAGACAGTTATGGCATGTGGTATAACCCCTTCCAACCGAGCAAAGTGGCAGCATGTCTGCCTTGCAGTGTTCAAATCACTGGTCGGCTATTTTAATTGTGGTTTTCGTGGTTTCCACAATATTTTCAGGTGAATGCTGGGATAATATCTCTGTAATCGGCCTCGACCGTATTTTCTTCCCAATTACTCTCCAATTCTATTGACTGTTCCAAATGTGTAATTTCACTTATGCGTGTAAATTTGGGTTAAACTAATAAACCCCCCTACCACATGGCATTAATATGCTGCTTGTAGGGTATCGAATAGAATACAACTTTTCCACCCAGGAATTAGTTAAACCAGAGATTGGCCTACTCTGCAGGTCACAAATTTAAAGAAACATTTTTCAAGTTATAGTCTGTAATTGTTAACTTCCTTATGAGAGAAATAATGAAAACTTAACTTACTAGATTGTGATTAACGTTTCAAGATAAACAATTTAAAGAGATAATACAGTACATGCATAGTGTCTAATTATATTTCTGCGTATTTAATGTTTTTTTTTTCTTCTAAAGTCATTTTGAAGGTACAAGTATATTATTTTGTATGAGAAATGCTCCTGTTATATATCACCATTTTTGAGGTGTTAAATGAAAGCTGAAAACCAAGTTATTCTTGCTTGTAAGCAAAGCAGAAACATCCAAGATTTTTTCGTTTTAGTAATTGCAAAGGTTGTTTTATCATTATCGCAAAATACACATTTCTACCCTTCACCTCCATCTTATGTTTACTAGAAATGGAAATCAGTACCTCTGCATAGAGGTTAACCTAACAGAAGCTATCAATTACTAACAAGTTGATGTCTGTTATCGAAAATGTAAGCAGTTTTTCTCATTACCAAGGTAGCAAGAACACAAAGTACACAAAATGCAGAAGGCGTATGTCTCATCATATATTTCCAATTAATAAAAACGTCAAGAAAACGAGGAAAGTGGGTTACTAAAGCTGCATTACATAGTCTCATTTCGTTGCAATCATCCGGAGCAGATCAAGGGGTGATTCGGGAGATTAACCCAAGTCTGTTTTCTTTACAACTTGTCTAGTTGATACCGCAGCGTTATCACCCTATCCTAACATGCAAAGTCCAGTACCTTAATATGAAAACTGCGCCTTTTCAAAATTGTCCCACAAACACAGTGCCCTACAGGTGTATGCGGTGTGTTCAATGTGGTGTTCGGTTTCCAAATGTTCGTAGGGACACATTAAGTTATACAAAATGGACTTGGCAAAAAGATACCAGCACATAGCAGCCATGCATGGCACGTGCATACTTCAAAACATATTACCACAAACGAGAATTAAGGACACTATTGAGGACTTACCGTTCGATTCCAGCATGTCTGAAAGTGAAAAGACCGAACTTAAAAGGTCGCTTAATGCCGTTATATTTGGTTACATTTGCAAGATGTCACTAGCACACCCTTGAGCCAGCTAAAACTCTTGCCACCAAACTAAAGCAATAATTTTTTGCCATTTCCAGACCCCTGGCTATGGAAAGGAGTGAAGACATTTTTGAGTGTGCTCCATTTTTCTTCAGCATGGATCGGTTAAACGAAGCAGATACCCAAGTTTTAATGGTAAGTACAAACAATTTATTAATCGTTTTTATGGACGATGCTTTCCCAATTTCCCAACTAAGCATGAAATTCTTTGGTATTTTTGGCATTGTGGTAAAAGAAAACTCAATATTACGTGGAATAAAAGTTGTTTGCCAAAATCAAACTTGGCCCTACTGATATTTTCGCTATACTTATCCTACACGTCCAACACCTACACGATACGATGTGTCAAAAACGTTTGTCATAGTTTTGAAATGCTACAATTGTTCCGAAGTTCATAGGAGAGCAACGATAAGTTAAAAACAACTTGTCCAAATAAAAATAAAAACTAATGAAAATAACAGCATGGACAAAAATGTATGTCACATTGGTCATACAGTATCGCAATTACAACATTTCAAATACTGCAACACACCAGCTTGCACTGCACTCTTCAATTTCAGCCCAGAAACGAAGTGCCCATGAAGAAGCAAGACTACGACGCATGCAGCATCGAGGTTTCCGGGGTGACGCTAACGTGGCGGGACATCAGCGTCTTCGTCCCAGTTAAGACGGATTCGTATATCGCATCCGTATTTAACAAGAAACCTAAAAGTTTGTCCATGGGAAAGCATCGAAGAGTGCTCAATAATGGTAAGTAAGCCTGCAATTGCCATTTCAAGGTCGCATAATTCGGGTCCAAGAGAAGGAATGTTTCAGCGCTTTGATTGAACAGTTTCAGGAGTGGCCAGACCAGGAACCTTGTTAGCTATTATGGGGGCAAGGTAAGGATCACTAGCGCAATGTAAATCACTACAATCGGTGTTTATAAAAACATCTTCAGTCCATTTCAAATTTGAAATTCCAATCAAACAATGTTAAAGCAAATTTCTATCACGCAAAAAAAAATTAACAAGACCCATTCATTATTTTCCTAATATTTATATTGAGCATGTTACATAGCAATATCATACTAAGCGACCCCATTTGGGCTCAATGTAAGCGATGCTAAGGCGAAAATTCAATTATTTCAAAATTTTAAGGCAAACTTCATTAAATTAGACTACCCAAAGCAAGAATGACACTGAACGACACCAATGAGAGATATTCAGCTGATAGATTACGTCTTCCCATATAGAAAGCCACACCGATACCCAACATATTGCACATGTGTTATGGGAATGACATGATCGCAAACAGGCGCTTGCATTGAATTGGTCCATTTGAACTCCCCAGCACAGAGTCTGCGCTAAAATTTACAAAATCATTTCCCCGACAACCCAAGTAAATTTCCTTTACTTTTGAAAAAAAATTCCATGGCGAACTATCAGGTTTTTTTTTGCAGCTCTAGTTTTATCAGTAAAATAAACGAAAATATTTCACAATTCCTTAGTGCTTGGAGCACCTTCCATTGAAAGTGCCACTCAAAATTGTTAAGGGATTACCCTGAATTTCCAAGTGCGCACGACCCCTGCAGTAGCATTCTACTTTTGGATAGCTCAAAATGATTCTGTCCTAAAATATTCGCCATCTGTAAAAATATCACTGCATTTATGAAACTCCGCAGTGTTTTAAACCTCAAAACAGCAAAAAATTTCATACAAAATCATCTCCATTTTTCTGCTCTACTCAATATTTTGGATTAAAAACAGGTGTTTTTTTCACTTACCCTCTAATAAAAATATCGGATTCATATATTTACTTTTCATTTTCAAAGTGGTTCCGGAAAAACCACTTTATTAAATACGCTGGCCCTCCGCTTGCCTAAAGAGGCCATCACAGACGGCCAGGTTGCAGTCAACGGTCATGTCCTAGGACGCAAACACTTGCATCACATGGCGGGTTTTGTCCACCAAACCGACTACTTTTACGAGACGTTAACGGTTCGGGAGCACCTGATTTTCACGGTAAATCCTGCGTTCGCAACACATCCAAATGTTCAGAAATCCTAGTCGACCTACCAAAACCTTTCATCACTGGATGTGACTGCAGCGAAAGCAAGGCCAGTGTTTACTGTGCCGTGTCCATTATCAGGCGCAGTGGTTGAGATTTTGGTAGATGTGGATTGCAATCTGAAAAATATTTAAGATTGTCAGCTCACGTAAAACAGAGTGCACAACAGCTCAATAAAAATAACTCGTCTATACGTCTTATTTGCCCAACTGATTTTTCACCATTGCAACACTGCAGAAGTGCAAACCAGAACTGACAAGCCATCAAAATTCGACTTCAAATTGTACATTTTATTCCCCCTATAGTATGTTTAGAAGTTTATATAATAATAATAACTTGTGTAAGGTGACGTCACCAATCATCACAAGGCAATAATTTCGCGTTATTTATAAACTGTCCCTGAACCGTTTCACTAATCAGAAAATAAATAAACATTGCAAAGTTTGGCATCGAAATTTTTAGAAATACACTGACTTTTTCAATAATTTTATGCGAGAAACTGAAATACGCTGTATCTGACACACAACAAATCACAATTTACAAGAGAAGTAATTTCGTAACTCGTTTTCTGTCCAAAATCTATTGATGCAATTGGCAATTTTTGAGTTGCGTTGAAATACGTGTGCGAATTTCAATGAGCTTTCATCCCTATATAATGAAATCTTTTCCCTGTTTCTACTTGCATTACAGTAGTCACCATACACAATTACAGATTAATTGAGAAATGGGAAACATTTGTCATAAATTATTTTTAATTAATGCAGGCCAAACTCCGCTTGGACTCTCGTTTCACGAAGGAACAAATAACCCAAAGGGTGGACGACATAATTAAGCAGGTAAAAACTTAAATCAATCATGAAGACACTTGGGGGCAAATGGAAATCAAGCCTCATACTTGGGGGTTGAATACTTGAACATAAATTACTGTTTGAATTTATTAAATATTGGGCAAATGGTCGCATTGGACGCTAAACGCCTACATTTTGTAATTAATCAACGCTCATTTGTTTCAGACAGGCCTACGGAAATGCGAACAAAGCCGCATTGGAAAACCTGGGTCAGGCTTGTCAGGTGGGGAACGTAAAAGATTGGCGTTCGCTTCGGAGGTACTGACCATTCTCCCGAAAGCATTGCATAAGTTGCCCTTATACTTTTAACATTTCCCATCAAACCCTTCCAATGGACTTTATGAAATCATGAATGCTTAAGAAACTTTGATGTTTCCAACACTGGATACTGGAAGTCACTTCTTGAACTTCTAAATACAATCTGACATTTTTCTCATTTAACCAAACAAATTTCATATTTTTATACAATTTTGACTTATTTGTCTATTTCACAAAAGAAACACGAACATATTATATAACTGCATTTTTCCCCTAAAATACACACACATTAAAATTTAAAGTTTTCCGATTGTTTTCAGAAATCTCCCGCTTATCCACCCAATTGTTTTCTTCAGCTTTTTCTGTTTATTTGTGCGCTATACAAATTTATATTTAATATATATATATAGTCAGGGCCACAAACACTACAGCAACTACGAGTAAGGAATTTCGCATTAATGCAGATTTATTCACCGTTTCATATCAGATCCTTGCCGATCCACCGCTAATATTTTGTGACGAGCCCACTTCCGGTCTGGACTTTTACACGGCCCAGGCAGTGGTCGGCGTTTTGGAAAACATGGCTGCCAAAGGCAAAACCGTTCTGTGTTCCATACATCAGCCCTCGTCGGATGTATTTTCCATGTTTACTGAGTAAGCACTTTGATTTCCATAAAAGTGGTGATATTCGACAGATCCACCAAACATTTAACATGATCTTGCTTTCCAAGCTATATTCTCAAATTTCCCTCTTGCGTGTTCAGACCAATCAAAATTTCCCATAAACAATTAAGTGCACACTTCTGGCATTCTGCACTATGTCTATCCAAAGAACAATTTGAAAACTACATGTACACTGTACATGCAGGAAAATCAAATTTTTAAAAAATCCACATTCATCTGTTAGACAGAAGTAGCTGTTTGAATGTTTACCAAATAAGACGTAAGCAAAGCATCCCCCCACTTAATGCATTTTAGTCTTTGCTAAAAAGGCCTAACAGTGAAGTTTTAGGCCTTTCTATTTTACATCAAATTTAGATAAGCTACAGGCATGCATGCAAGTATAGCCTAATCAATGCGAACATAGGTTCGCTGTCATGAAAAGTTAGTGACATAGAAAGCAGACAAATACAGCTGTTGAACAGACGCATTAGTCGAAAACCCAGACAGTAGAAATGTTTGTACTGATAAAACATTTCATGATTAGATCCAAAAAAATCGCCTTAACTAATTTCATGTTTGCAATAAAACCGGGTTTCTTGCAGGTTACTATTGATAGCCGAAGGCCGTGTCGCTTTCATGGGCCCCGTACGAGAAGCCCATGATTTTTTTGACAGGTAAGTGAAGCAAAGCCAGATCCGTTAAACCAATTAGGCAGCTGAATTTCGAAATTTCTGCACGTTGGGCATTTTAAGTGCATGTCTGAATTCGGGTTAATCAGATACTGCTTCGCTTTTGTAAATGAAAAAAAAAAAAATCAGCCATCAACTTAGCATGAAGTGAATCTGGCCTTCGGGATTCAGGGACGGGTTATCCGGCTATCAAATTTCTGAAAATGCGCAGCACGTTTGGAATTATAATCAAATAAAACGTTGTCAAATTTACTTGTCAGGAAATTTGAAGTACCTGGGGAAGTGGGTGAAGGAATGATAAGGGAAAACCTGCTAGGAGTCCCAGTAGGGTTGTGGGAAATCATGCTGGTTATTGAAGCCAAGTGAGAACTCATTGGCTTCCCAGCTTACATCTGGCAGTTCATATTGCTCGATTACAAGAATACATTGAAGTGTTCAACGAATTGTTTTTGTCCGACGAAGCTTCCGGTGAGGGAAGAAAGGGTTCGGCTGAAAACATGATGATCATCATGCTGTTTCGCCTGTAAATCGATATTGCCCTGGAAAATGTCACCCTGGGTCAAAATTATGTTATATGGCCTTTTTTATAGTATATATTACCATTTAACGTAAAACTGGTTAATTAAACATTACCTATAAATTGGTGGACACACACGGGTAGATTTTTTTTGCAGTTTTGGTCTAACGCACAATTTACTTTGGCTTATTCTTGGGATAAGACCTGCTTGTTTGTGGGAAACACGACATACTTGGGCACCCTTTTCAAATATTTAGAAAATCGGATCTCCCATCCAGATTAAGGTCTACAAAAAATGCATTATTATTATGACCTAACTTTTTAAAAAAAATAATCTTAACACGAATTATTTCTGCTTAAGCTTTTTAAACATTTCTAAACAGATTTCCAAGTCTGTGACTTGTCATTTAAGTTTCCGACAACGCGATTGCAACGTCCCGTTAATTAATACTTCCACAATGTTAAAATAGTCTAAAATCTACGAATCTGTATTTCTGTTATGTTGTATAGTTAATACTTGCATTTTATAAATAGATATAGTAGAGAAATGTAGGCCATAATGCTAGCTCGATTTTAAAACATTCTGTCTGTGCATGTAGAGTACCATTCTTCAGCAAATGTGTGTAGAGATAAGCTTATATAGGCTAAATTTCACAATTCATAATTTGCGATTATTTTTTTGGAAAATTTCCGCCTATAGTTTTCTTTTAATTAATAGCAATTCTACACATTTTCTTTTATTTTATAAAAAATGCAGGCTGATATCCAGGATTTTAATTTTATTTTTACAAAAAAAAAGGATTATGCCAATAAAAATTATAAAAAATGTACCCCTCAAATAATTCCCATCAAGCCCCAAGTGTCCTGGGGCCAGATCTGTAACTATGTTTTCAATTTCAAAAATAGCCTAGGTCACGTCTGCCCTCCGATGTTCAACCCATCCGATTATTATGTGCATAAACTGGCAGTTTTAAACGGGAAGGAAGAAAGCAGCTTGGCAACCATCAAGGTAATGACTTGCAGGGAAAATCCCCAACATAAATTGCATTAATCAGTATTCCATGGCTTTCATCGTGGTTTTACAATTCTTTTCTGTGAAATTCATCACAGCAACTACTAAAAACTCTGAAAGCTTTTTTTTATTGTATTACGCATCTGCAGAATATCTGTGAAAAATATGCGGCTTCAGTTTACTCGGCTAACGTGGAGCAGCAAATCGAAAGGACCAATGCCAAAAGGAAAGACGATGGAGAGGGCCTAGAGGTATGCAGCATTTCTTACTAAGGGCCGGTTGCACCATTGCAGGTTAAATGAAAGGTTCGATAACCTGGGGTTAACCATAACTACAAGATAACCTAAGGGTTAAGAAGTTTTTGTTGCAACGTTTTACCACGGAGATTTTTAACCTAAGGTATAGCCTGTTGTAGCCAGGAATTCTGGGAAAATTGCATTATATTACAAACTTTTGGTTGACCCTGTCTATCAACTGGGTTAAGGTGAACCCATGTTTACCGGCTAACCTTTTCGTCTTTTTCATTACAGAGCTACCTTGTTTACGACATAGAAAAGTAAGTTTGTCACTGTGCATTCTGCAGCACACTTTGCGTCCCTTGGCAATCCGAGTCTGGACTTTAGTGGCATTCGAAAACCATCAACTTTTTTCGGTAGATATCAAACACCATGGCTGTCCCAATTCCGCCTTTTGCTGTGGAGAGGCATTGTACATTCCCTGCGGCACAACACTGCTACACTGGCAAGAGCTTCGCAAAAATTGGTAAGCAACCGTTTCATCCCGTTGTATAAGCTCGGTTTTCATTGATTTTAACCCTCGCTTTTGGGCAGACAATCGCACTTATCATGTCCCTGATGTACACCAACGTAACGTTCGGTGAAATGCGTGCCATGGATGTGTCCGGAGTGATTTTCCTCTACCTGACAGAGAACACGTACCCGACATTGATGAGCGTGCTAAGGGTATGCTGAAGAATTTCATGGCACGACTAACTAGATGCGCTCTGATTTCGTCAATCTCTTAAAATAGGTTTTCCCGGACGAACTTCCGGTATTTCAGCGTGAATACATGAACGGACTGTATCGAGCAGAGACGTTCTACGCAGCAAAAGCTATTACCCTGGTACGTTTTTGTGATCGAAGAAGCTCAAGCCCGACCTAAAAGGTTATCCACCGTGCTTCAAATTTATAACAAACAAAAATTAAACAAACTTACAATATATAATGTAAAAATGTGTAATTTGTTTTTTGCATGGTGGGCATTCGAATAAATGAGGAATTCCAATTGCTTTTATGATTTTAAAATGTTCCGTTTATTTATATAAAAAAAGCACAACGGTTTTTTTAATTTAATGGGTTTTTTTCTAATTTATAATTGTTTAATTTTGGATGGTCTTAATTTTGCAGATGCCAGCCTTTATCATCGAGTCAGTACTTTTCGTCCTGGTGTCTTACTGGATCATTGGTGAGCATGATTTTTTTAAAGACAAAAATGCTCCCTACAAAATTAACATTAACATATTTTTTGTTTCAGGCCTCAACAACGACATATACAGCATCTTTCTCACAATAATTATAGTTATACTGCTAACCAACAGCGCCTCGGCTTGTGGCAAGTCATAGCAATTCTTTTACAATACCATTTGGTATCGCCGTTGATGGTTGCATCAAAATGGCATAGTTTAAGGCAAACGAGCATATGTAATTAAATTTTAAATACTGGACATTTATTTAAAGAAACCTATACTTGTCAGTACTTAAAAAATTAACTATACAATAAAAATTTAATTCACTTTAATTCGCTTTTTTGTTGTTGGTCAAAACAAAATTTACATAGTTTAAATTGAGATTTTTAATAATTTGTTGAAGTGATGCAATAATTTGTTACCACTTGTTGCAGGTTGCCTTTTTTCGGCATTTGCCAGGGACTCTGCAACAGCGGTGACGATAATCCAACCGTTTGATTACGTTGTGCTGGTGGTTGGAGGATTGTTTATTAACGTTAAGTGAGTATATGTGGTTCTACCAGTGGGATAATCCCCTAGTATTTTTATGTAGTTTTACAAATCTGTAATATCACTTTCAGAACTTTACCAACGTTTATTGGATGGGTCCAGTATCTTTCTTGGTTTCGTTACTCAAACGAAGCGCTAAGCATTGCCCAGTGGCATGGCGTTACAAATCTCAGTAAGTGTGAACTAAATATTGCATTAATGCTGTTTCTGGCAATTTCCTTAATTTTTCAGTTGGCTTTCCTGGTCGGTTGGTTGCTGGAGAGCATTTAACGTTTTCGGTGTATAACACTGATAATAATTTCCGAATTTCAGTGAATTATTATTTCTCGGAAGACCTAAAACACTAGAATGTCTGATTATTAAAATTGTGTTGCTTTTGTGTAAATTAACCACTCATTTCTATGTCAAAACCATTTTCTACAATATTTTTGTTTACGTTTAGTGACCATAAATTCGCCCTAATTCCTCATATTTCTTTGTTGGGTTGTTGTGACAGATTTCAAAATTCTTGTTGTTTTGCAAAAATTTCACTGGACAATTTCGCTTATTTCCAGCTTGCTTTGACAGCCCCGATCTTCCGTGCTTGCAAACCGGAGATGAAATACTCAATTCGTACGGCTTTGATAAAGTAAGAATTTATCTAAAAGCATGTTCGGTAATCTGTATTCCTTTTGGCCAACTAATAATAAAGCACATTATTGGATTACAGGGAAACCTAAACATTTGCTTAATCGGTCTGGTTACGTTATATTTCGGATTCCACATGCTGGGATGTCTGGCACTGGTGAGAAGAGTAAACTCGACTTGAGCATGTTTTCTGATAAAACCAAACCAGCGTCGAAATCGGACAGCACTGAAACAAATACAAGCCAGGATCGGCCAGTTTTGCATTATTGCCACATTAAAGTACTAACATTAGCTAATCACTGCCTACTCCAGCCATAAACTTGGATCCCGAGAGTGATGAATACAGGGAAGAAACACCTAAGATGTGTGCGATTTGTTAGGATTTGCAGAGAAACTATCAACGACTAACTACAAAGTAACATAGTGACTATTCTGGAAAACACTTTAGTGAATCGAGCGTCCTACTGAAATCCTGAAGAAACTTTCAAGTGCGTATTTTAAGGAATCAAACCAAGATTCATGACCTTCACTTACCTTACGATTTTGTACCTTTCACTTCATTATGCAATGTCTATCACTTTACATACGTTCTAGATATGCTACGTACTAAGTAAATGCCACTTCGGCGCATGAGAGCCATAATAGTACTTGCTATTGCAAAATAAAGTTTTGTAGGCACATTTCTCACGTCCGTTATTTGAGTGTCAAAACGCACTAATTGTTACTTAGCTTAACCAAATTTATACTATGGCATACTATAAGCACAGTAGAGCCTCACTAATCCATTCCCTGCACATAAATGTGTCTGGATTCATTAATTTGCCAAGAATAAGCGGATTTTCAGATAAAAAAGATTTCTCAATTCCAACACTCAAACGTTGTTGGTGTTAATTGTTGTAGAAAGTGACACGTGTATAATGAACGTAAATTTACAGAAAAAATCCTTGATATAATTTAATCTAGTATCAATCACAAACCATGGATTACAGAGGTTACACTGCGTTAGAATGGAAGACAATTCGGCAAGCTCACCCCGTAGATGTCACCAAGAAGGCAAGAGTTGGTTTCTGGATGAGCAGATCATTCCGAAACGAAGTTCACGTGTATTTTTTCCGTTTGAAACTGACATCGAGGGTGGGGGCACTGAGCTAAAAAAGAAACAACAAATGCTAAGTAAATACATGGAAAGCATTTCTGAATTTCACTCTACTGTAATCCTATTCTGCTTAGTACCTGCATCAGGGTTTGTGCTAAAATTTGCAAAACCATTTTTCTGCCCAAACCCAAGTATTCCCTGACTTTTATAAAATAAATTCTGCAGCAAAAATAACAATTGAAATATTTATTAATAACAAACTATCAGTTATTTTGCAGCTCTAGTAATTTCCTGGCAAATGCATTTTTATCATTAAAATAAAAGCAGGAATATTTGTAATTTGGACGTACTAAGCTACATTTTCCTGACTTTCCAGGAGTGCACAAACCCTGTAAGTGCGCATTGGCATATAACTTAAAACTCCACATTTTGAAATTTCTACAAAACAATTGCATACAAAACCCTGCGTGGAATTTTCTCAAAGTAAGATTTCATCTATAATTTAATCAGCACGAAGAAGTTGGAACAGAAACAAAGCTTTGGGATTCCAAGATTTGAAACGTAAATACATATAAGCTGTGCAGCAGAAAAACAACATATCACTAAAGATTACTCACCTTTGACACTTTATTCCAAATTTCTGAAGAATGTGGTTCTGTCAAAGATGTTCCACTACCGTCACGAGCGGAAGTCGAAGCAGCTTCAACTTTTCGCTTTGTCGACTGCAGCTGTCTCGGGACAAATTGCATCGATTGTCTGGTGGAAGACGCCACGCGTTGCTCCACAGGGGGCACTGATTGTTCCTGTTGGATATCTGCAGCCTGGCTCAACGTGTATGTCTTGCCAGCCCAGATGTAAGTACCTTCCTCTGTGGTGGGTGCAGGTAAGCTAGCGCTTTGATTCACTGAGGTCGAAGGTTGTCCAGGTTGAGAACAGCCTCGCCTCGTATCCCAGGGCCCAGTAAATCCTGTCATCACGAAACCATCATAACAGAATCTTAAATACTGAACTTAATAAGCACAATGTACATGCACACGTAATCTTTTTAATGAAAGCGATGATAGTTTACTGTGTTTTTGGGGTAAAAATAAAAAATAATAATGTTTTTAAAACATTTTTTTAGTTTTCAACATTAAACTCACTCAAATTACGTCCATGTTTAACTACAGGAAAACTAAAATCATACACTTCGAATCGCTGTAGTAGTAAATTTAAGCTACATACCTGATTTGGTGGAAATGCTGACATATTTTTGGCGATCGATGAGCTTAGCTCGCGTCTCCATGGGCGATTCGAACTCGGGAGCGTAGCAGACGTGAAGGATGCCCCCAAAGAACGAACGTGTGTCAAGCCTGCGTTTTGCAATCCTAAGACAATTCAGAATGGATAGATTGAGTGTGACGCCGAACTGAGTTCATGTTATGCAATATCATTTTTTCAACATAGCTTAAAAGAAAAACGGATGCTGATAATGAAAAATTTGCCTAACTCACCTAGCCGACTGTATCCTCTCATACCCGACTAAATACGTTTCCGTGAATTCTTCGCATGGGTAGTCATCCAGCGGGTACATCTGATCGATGTCACCAAACTGTCCACATAGGGACTGCAGCTCTTCGAGAGCTCCCACGGCAGGTACTCCGATTATTAGAAGGTACTTGGACTCTTGATTGATTGTGTAAACCTAAATTAGCACAAGATAGAATATGTTATTCAGAGTATTTTGTTTTCCTTTATGGGTAACCCATTAAATGCAAACTTTTTTCATTGATAGGTATCTTGCCATAAATCAGCATCACCAATAGTTGGCCTATATGTTTTATTATTAAAAAAGTATGTAAGCGTTCAACCCTTGATAGGAAGCCGTTTCAATATGGCTGACCCTGGTTTCGAATGCCAATGGTTTCGCTTGTACATTACCTTCACAGCAGTATCCTTCCTCCCTTGACGGTATCTTGGGCGGGTGGCACATATCTCTTTTGGAGCGTGATGCTGACGAGGGGCAACTTCCTTAATGTTTAAAGACATGGCAGTCTGAGATCTGCAAGGAAAGTGCAAACGTCAGAAACCGTTCAATATTCAACACAGGAGGATGCCCTCTATATGGGTAACATGATTACATCCTACGGAGTCTTGCTAACAACAGGGTTTCCACAGGTTTAGCTAAAGAAAATCTGATTTTCCCAGGTTTCAATTTTAATTTTCCCCTGACCTGCTTCCGCATAGGCCAATATAAGTGTGAATAAAAAATAACCTGCCCATGGGCATTTAATCAGTTCACGAAAACCATGTTTATGTGTTTCTATTAGTCAATGGAATGCCTTGGGCCAAAATGTTCAAAATTCTCGTCACAAATTACGATTTTTGGCCTATACATGTATTTCTAAGTGAAATTGCAGGCGAAACATTCATTACAGAATATGGATTATGAAGAAAGGTTCGGGGAATCTTTTTATTGACAGCCTTCTTGAAGAAAATGCAAAATTCCCCTGACTTTCCCAAGTTTTATGGGAACTCTGTAACAAGAATTCAACCTGTCTACAGCAAGGGGTTTCAGTCGTAATAACCCTTAATCAACGAATTACTAGCCAACGTTCATTGCTTGGACTGCGGTCATCAAGTCCCTCATGGCATCGATGCTTACCTGTTGTTATTTCCAGGTCAATTTCCGCCTTAATACAAACAATGTGGTGAAAATATAGATAATACAAATCCAAAGAGAGAATGTAAAAGAACACTACTGTCAAACTCCCGCACGCAAACCACTGGGTGTTAAAAAAGCACTTTCTTTTGCTAAAGCGCTTCATCTAAAAACCTTCTAAGGTGGCCTTCGTCTGCTTTGGCGTTTGGGGCTTAAAATCGGGCTTCAAATGAATCGAATACTTTCGGATGTGCTCCGAAGTTGCATGTAGGGACTAGAAACGAAAATTTAACGAAGGAAAATGTTCCTGGTTGGGCTGACAGGTGGTATTGCAACGGGAAAAAGCACAGTGGCCAATATATTTCGCGAACATGGGGTGGAAGTCATCGATGCCGATGTATTAGCCAGACAAGGTAAAACAACCTCGTCATTGGATTAATTTCATGGCGTTAAAGTTTGAGCCCAATATCTGCAGACGTATAATTAACGCTACTATTAGTTTCGTATCTGCGTGCTGTGCTAATAACCCAAGTGCAAGATGCGATGTCACAATGTTAACCATATTTCTCGAATTTTCAGTGGTTGAGCCTGGAAAAAGGGCATGGCAGAAGATCAAGAAGGAATTCGGCGATGACATTGTTATGGAATCTGGGGAAATCGACAGGCAGCAATTAGGGCAGATAATCTTCTCCGATCGGGAAAAAAGGCGCCGCTTGGACGCCATTACCCATCCAGAGATTTACAAGCTCATATTCTGGATCGTGTTGCAGTGTTTCTTCAAGGGTTTGTCCATTTTGTAGCTGTGTGGATGCCCACCGTTTTTATTACTGTTATTAACCCCGAGTTTCTCCGAACCGTATTCTCTAGGGCACCAGTTTGTCGTGTTGGACCTTCCTCTGTTGTTTGAAAGTGGAGCTATGGTGGACTACGTTTACAAGGTTGTTGTGGTTTCGTGGTAGGTCTATAAATTCATAAGATTATTTCAATTGGGACAGATCGTACACAATAAAACAGATAATGAAATGCTGGCAATGAGCAGATATATTTCATGCTATAATTACTTTAAATGCATTGCAGGTTTCGTGCTAATATTTTCAAAATCATTTCTCTGACTTTTTGGAAATAAATTCTGTAGCAAAATCATCAAATGGAATATTTACGAATGAAAAACTCAGTTGTTTCAGCTCCGGTAATTTCTTGGCAGTTGCATTTTTAACAGTAAAATTAACGAAAATGTTAATATGCTTAAACAATTCCTTAGTACGTATAGCACCATCCATTGTATGTGTCCCTCAAAATTCTGTGGATATTCATAACGTTTCTCCCTGACTTACCCTGATTTTCGAGCAAAATAAAATATCTTATCTTCCCTGAGTATTGGGCATGAACCCTGTATTGTTTGATTTAATGATTATTAACCTCATATTAAGACATAGTTTAAAGGTCAGCGTTTCCCTTTGCAGTGATAAAGAGCAGCAGCTGAACCGCTTGATGGAGCGCAACGGCCTATCGAAAGAGGAAGGCATGAAGAGGATCCAAGCACAAATGCCACTGGAAGAAAAGTGCAAAAAAGCTCATTTCGTGATAGACAATTCGAAACGCGCCCCAGAAACCCGTGCTCAAGTCGAGGAAGTGTACCAAGTGCTGAGGCATTCCAAGTACCACTGGCGGTTAAGGCTGATGATAATGGGCTGGATTATAACCGTGAGTTTTGCTGCGCTGTGGCTCGGTGGGTATTTCATGGGAAAGTAGACCTGGTCAATTCAGATATGCAAGCAGTGGATGGAATTTAACCATTTGGCAATAATTAGATTAGAGTAGGTGTACAACAATTCAAAGTCTTTAAGACACGTAAGCAAAGAAAGAACTTGGCAGACCATTCTTTAAACATTCCTTACCAGGAGTAATTCCCGCTGGAACAAATCTACCCAGACATGTTTGTTAATTGTTGCAAAGCCCAAAAACACCGCAATAGCATAACATTTCTGGGCTAATAATTGGCAAGAGTGATAAACCCTCAACATCATGAAAGAACAGTTGGTAGAAGCACTTGCAATGGTAGAAGTAATACTTACAAGATGAGTTTTTTAATTCCTCCAACAGAACCTTTCATCTTACATTCAAGGTTGAGAAAACATGGGACAGTCTTCAGAATCAATATTTTGAGATTCAGTAGACAATTGAAAAAAATCATAACAATTCCATTCAATTCAACACCCTAGTCAGATTAACAGGATGTAATGTGGTAGAGTTCTTCATACTTCCACCCATATTTTCTGGATTGTCTATTTTTTTTTAGTAAATTTGATAGTTGACTTCAAATTTCTTAGTTCACTCAGACTTATCCCCCCTTTAAGCCTAGGTGCCAGTGGTAGCCCAACACTTATAGAATTCCCCTTTACTGACTTAAAAAAGCTCCGTTAGCATATTTTAACAGTATGTGATTACATTTTTTTCTGTGACTTGCATTGATGTATATCCGAGTTAGCGTGCATCTTGAAAAATGAGATTAAATAAATTATGCAATCAGTGGTTCTACCAAGATGGTAGGCTTTCACACTTTAAATTTAGTTCTTATTGTGGTTCTGAAAGTCATTCACACAGGAAGATATATAAAGGTAGACAAAAACAGAAAAAGGTTTATGAATCTAAATTTATTTTGACAAAACAAAAATATAATTAGTTGCGAGTTATGTATGATTTAGTGATGTTATCCCTAGTTTGGGTCGTTTCAGTTGGTAAACATTACAAAAAGGTGACAAAATTAAACATGTACGTTTTGTGTTCTTGCCACTGTTAAAACAGAACAAAAAAAATTAAAAATTTTAAGTTTTCTATGAGAGGGCCAATCTAATGAGTTTTAACATAGGAGCTGTTTCGCATAAAAATATTATAACGAAGTATATTGGTTGATCGACCATAATAAAATCTGAGCATTATTCATGGAGAGAGTTCAGTATCCCTCTTACACCCTCATTTTAAACGTTGCATTCCTGGTCGCAGGATCCTTTTAGGGGAAAAAATGCTACACTACAGGCTTCTCCAGTTACTGCTCAAAAGTAAAGATTTAAAATAATGTTTCTCAGCTTTGCTGGACGTACAATAAAACATACCAATACGAGAACATTGATAAAGGTTGATGTCTTCAATGATTAATTCCGGAAAATGCTCTAGACTCAGAATGCAACATTCCTAGAATTTAGGAATAAAGAAATGGCGAATATGGAGAGCGGTGCTAATTTATACCTACCTACAGGACAAAATTCCACGATACAAAAATTACAATGTGAAATGGTTCACTTTCGGCCTCCCTTAAAACAATTCGAAAAAAAGAAAAAAATGGGTTTCTTTGACAGTCCGAGGATAGGCCGCATCACCCGCACACAAAAGAAATTAGTTAAGGCAAGTCCACTTGTTTTGCTTATACCAACTTGAGTGAAACATAACTCCGGTGCCAGCTACTCCCCAAATTGTGCACAACTCGCCGGATTGCCACGCCAATTTCGAGCACTTTTGCAACTTTTTTGGTCTTAAAAAGTCATTTTATGGTGCAAATGCTGTAGATTTGATTATCTTGGGGCAACGGTACTGGCAAATCATTTGATTCTGCAAATAAAGAATCAGAGAATTCAGGAAAAAATTGTATAAAGTAGTAGCTTAGATTTTTAGTTACAGCAATGGCCCTCACTCGGCCCATGGCATCATACATAAAATACAAACATACATTTAGGCCTGTGCAGCTAATTAAACGATGACAGTTTGCATAGGCAAACAAATGACTTTGACTTACTGCTGGTTTCTCATTTCTACTTTGCTTGTGTTAAAACTACCATATCTGCTCGCATATATGCTGCAAATGGACCTTAGTTTTCAGGAAAACCAAATTATTCATTCGAATTAACTTAATAATTTAGTATATTGATAGTTAATGAGGTAAAAGTGTGGCTTATACGCAAGCAAATACGGCAACATGCCTTTGTTCCCACATAATGTTCCTATGCTCAGGCCAATAACAGCGCAATCCGCCCAAACCTGGTGACAATGGACTCGCAACATTGCAACGAAGCCAATTCCCACATTCGAATGTGAATCGATATGCGAACTAGCCATTTCAGTAGAAAATATTACAGCGCTAAGTGCCTACCAAAGCGAGCAAAAACAGTCATTGCCAAGTAGCTACCTTGCATTTTCAAAAACCATTCAACCTAATATTGAGTTTCATGAAATATAGGAATTATTGTATGGAAAATGTGGAATTATTAATATTAAAATTACTCATTTCAAGGTTCATTTTTGTACGGCGCACGAGTGATGTATGGATCCACATAGGACTTATTTCAAAATGGTTTCATTGGTTTAAGCAGGTGTTTGTATACAAGGAAATTCCAGGGAACTATGAAAAACAACTTAAAGATCAGTATTTGCAGAATTAATGACAATTCATTAAGACTGCTTCTCGCATCAAGCAAACTGAAAATTATGTCCTAATCTTTATTAATTCCCACTTTTGGGGGCAATAACATGTCTTTAACTTTAGGCAAGACACCTCCAAACCAGTAATAAACAAAAAACGGACTTACAAATTGATCGGATGGGCTGTTTATTGCCTCTGGATATAACTAACTTTGCCATAATTATAATAACCTAAAATTGAGATAAAATTCCTGTCAGGACCTGAGCATTCGGGTGGGAATAAGGTAAACATTTCTGACACCTGCATCTTCCTCTATCCTAGGTGAAAATATATACCTTTGTACCGACAAAAATGACAAGCATGAGAAAATAACTAATTTTTGGATTACTTCATCCTTTCCACCAGGTTTAATGGGATAATCCCATGAAAGCGTGTGACCCAAGACCACCCCACAAACCCTAACTATTATGCAGTTTGTTCAACACACCACAAACAGCAACAACCTGGCTTTAAGGTGCATGATTATGGAGATATTAATTAAGGTGTCTTGAAAAGCAAGACATTAATACAACTAACAAATTCAAGCAGCAAGTCAGCAGCTAAATTATCCGCTAGCTTTTCTATTGATTATAGAAACATGTTGTACATGCTCACAGAAGTCATCTATCCCAGCTAATCTGGCCAAAATTAATTGATAGTGCACAACGATTTCCCAACAATGAAAATGCTGATTGAAAATAATAAACAAAAAGCTTAAATGTCATTCATTATTCCACTCTGCGCAACTTTCCCACCACCATACTTGCTTAATGCGACAGAGGATTGAAAAACCCAAACTGTTGGCTCATTTGTTGTATCGGTTAGTGATCAGTTTCCAACACATTTAACAGGCATTAACGCATATTGAAGGAGTAAACAGATACTAGAGATAACCCAAAACGTAAAAGATTCGTTGCTTGCATCTACAGTTCTCCCGAAAATTACTCGATCGGTTTTTCCTTGCTTATTATCTGTACCGACCCTTTTTTTAAATAAACAAGAAGACTTTACCTTATTTGAGAATCAACCATGCTTATTGTTGGAATATTAAAGTAATATTCAAATTGATATTAAAATGCTTAAGAACAACTTAGCATAATGCAATTATCATACTATGGACAAGAAGACGACTATGCAATTTACATGAAGCCTAGCCCAAAGGAAATATCCAGCACATTCCTTTAGCTCGTCACCCACAGTGACTCATTCGAAAAGGGGAGAAGGGTCATTTCTCAATGTAGAATACATAAAGAGCTAAATGAATTTATTGTATTCTATACATGGGAGTTATTGTGAAAATGCACCACTTCTTGGGTGGCTAGTTGGGGATCGTAGATTTCCTTCAACAAGTGGGTGGGGGGGATTAGTCTAGTATTACTTCGACAAAAAAATGGGTTAATATATTAAAACAAAAATGAAATCAATCGAAAAATTTGTATCGTTACATATATGTGAATTAGACGGAAGCAATTCATAGACATTTAGCAGATAAAGAAACAGTGGATTTTTGTTTGCACCTCACTGTTTCAAATATACAGCCTCCACGTTGACACTAATCATAATAGCAATGATGATCAAGATTTACTTTTTAGAGCTACGAAAATAAAGTTAATATGACCCTGAATTTTTACCTTCAGTGGTTAGATAATGGGCACAAGTTTCACAAATTAAACAACGGCAATTTTTTTTAATTTGCCTGCAGGTCTAGTCAAAATTAAATTCTTCGCATAATACTTGTTAAATAAACTGGGGAAAAAAAGAAATCGGGAAGACTTCCCTAAAAGTACTGATTCACTGTAATTCCGCTACAGCTGTTCTAGGAGAGCTACATCGAATAGGAACGATTAAGTTACGGAAGAATCTTGCTGCTTGCAAGTTTTCCTATGGATTTGCGTAGCTCTTCTAGAGCAGCCATAGCAGAAGAAAATCTACAGTGTAACCGTACTTCAAGAAAAATGAAACATTTTGTTAGCATATTCGTTTGTTAAATCAAGAGCATCCTGCTGCTTTTGTACTATTTCAATAACGTGCTTCCCGAATACGGGGCGATTCATAATTATAAACGAGGTTCCCAATGACTGACTATTGATCTAAAACCGAAAGCAACCCACATATTTGCCTTAGTGATTTCTGGGAGCAAAATTGGCTTCAGTATTCAATGCAGCATAAGCTTAATAGCAATCAATGTGCATATACTTTGGTTTTTTGAAAGGAAGTCTGCTATCACAACATTCTCCCCAAACTCGGTATGTAAAAGATGCGTCTTCAGATGATTATGGCTGATTGTTGTGGGCCTTAAGTAAATACTACATTAATTCAAATTAATTTCGCCCTGCTAAGTAGGCTACAGAGTTAAAACTGCTTACAGAGTAAAAAAGTGTATGTAGTTTCGGTTTTAGAACCAGGCCCTATAAACCATGGAAACCCTGGCAATAATTACGAATCGCCACGTATTTTCACTACTAAAACTTTTCTGAAATAAAGGAATGCGCTGAAGTATATTTCGGTGCTTCGTCAAGAACAGAACTTCCCAGAAGGGTAGAGCTTTCTCTTTGCAATCACCGCAGCGCGCGATGCTTACCGCGCTGCTTCAGTGCGCGAGGCCACCCTGCTGCATGGCCGGCCGCATGCCCTGGGTCATGATGGGATAGGAGACCATGGGGTTCTGGGGGATGGCCTGGGTGAGGGACACGGAGGCGATGGAGACGGGCGCGAGCGAGACGGGCACGACTGGGATGCTCTGCGGCATCCCTGTTGCCTCCTGAGGCATGCGCGGCACGCCCAGCTCCCCGCCCATGGTCATCTGGGCGATGCTCTGCTGGACCGCGCTGGGGGACTGCGCGACCGAGGACGCTGCGTTCTGCTTACCCAGGCGTAACTGGGCGTTCTGCTCGAGGAGGAACTCGTTGGTGGCGGTCAGGTCGGCCACCTGCTTCTTCAGCTCGTCCACCTTGCGCCGCAGGAAGGCGTTCTCCTCCTCCAGGATGTAGTAGTCGGCGGGCAGCGGGGCTGCGGCCACCATGGACTGCCGCGTGACCGCCGCAGCTGCTGCTGCCGCGGCCGTAGTGGGGGACGTGGCGTACTCGCCGTACATACGTCGCTTGCGCTCAGGCTCGTAGTATTCGTAGGCCTCGTAGCCGGCGCTGTACATGTTGTAGGTGGTTCGCTGCCGCGCGGCGCTCATATCCATGTCGTATTCAGTGGTGGTCAGGTGCCGAAACTTGCATCGGCCGCCTCGCCGGCACTCGCCCTTCAGGAAGTCCTTGCAGATTGGGATGTCGGCCTCGACGGCAGCGGGGTCGGTGCCAGCCACAGCGCCCATTGCCAGGGCGTCTGTGATGCCCTGGGGCAGCTCGCCCGTGCTGTGGTAGTAGTCCTCCTCTGAGCGGGTGCAGTGGATGAACTTGCAGTTGGGGCGGCGGCACTCTTTGTTCTGGAAGTCGTGGCAGAAGATGTAGTCGATCTTGCGTCCCATCTCCTTGGCCTCGTTGGGGTCGGGGTGGCGGTACTTGCAGCGCTTGCCGCGCCGGCACACGTTGCGCAAGAAATCGCGGCAAATGTTGTTCTGATCGGCCAGCTCGCCGTTCGCGTTGTCGCGGCCGTCTAGCTCGGACATGCTGCTCGCAGTGGCTGCGCAGCGCTACACCATGCAAATTAATTGGCTCGCGGGCGGGATCTGGAAAAGGACCAAAGGTGATTAATGCCCCTTTATGCAAACGAGGAACGACAGCTTGAAAAGGTAGAACTAGAGTCACGGGGCTGGGCTCAGAGTCAAGGTCGCAGATTTTGACG
Organism: Rossiulus vilnensis; assembly: GCA_034700785.1. Taxonomy (NCBI): domain Eukaryota; kingdom Metazoa; phylum Arthropoda; class Diplopoda; order Julida; family Julidae; genus Rossiulus; species Rossiulus vilnensis. The sequence continues at coordinate 3,135 of JAQIXS010001921.1, read as the reverse complement.
TTGAACTACTTGTACGCTATAAGAAAGCAAATGTACTTTTGATATGTTAAACTTCTCCACCTATTTCAAGATAAATCGCCATTCCCTTACTTTTCCAAGTATTTCTAATTTCCTTTACAATTCCAGGGTTTCCAGTTTTGGGGAAACCCTTTTATCCCCATTCAACAAATGCCAGCTTGGGATTTGCCACATAAACACTTATCATAAAATTATAAGTTTGAACTCAAAATCTATTGAATCAAACACTGGACATCGTAGGGAGTGGGAGGGTCAAACCAAAATCCCCATTCTTGCTCATTTAAATCTGCAAATTGAACAAGTTTCTAAAGTAGACGTTTTGTACCACAGAAAAACCAACACATGGTGAAAGTAATGTCCTGCTTGGGTGGGTTCAAGGTCACAAAGGCACAGAATACCATGGAGTGCCCAGACTGCGAGTGGTTGCCATACTTTTGTCATCATGGATATTATTAATTTTACACATGCAAGTAAACCATTCAAATTTGCAATCACTTCAAATTGCACTTGTAGTTTAAGACACAATCGCAATACTAAGAATTCCACTTTGACCACAAAGCCATGAAAATATTTGAAGTTTGCAACCAGTATCATGTCGATTGCCCATCACGTCCAATTAGAAAAAACATAAACATGTTATTAAGACATTAGTTAGATGCAACATTAGCTATGGTCCAAAAAGCTAAGGCGCCACAATTTATTGTACTGCAAATACTGGATGGCAAATTTAGGACAAGCTCGCTTATTCAAATGCATAAACTGGACTAGAAGGTTACTTGCGGTTCCCTTACATGCGATGCAACAGAAATCGCAGCCTCGGCGCAGCGAACAGCGCTTCCAGTGGGCTAATGCTTTCAGTCAAATTGGCGCTGGACGCTCTGGCAGCGCAATTAAAACGCCGCCGCAGATGACGCTTCGCTTGCACGCAGCTCGCTGCACTCTGTTCAAAATAAGAGATACAATTATTGTTCTCAAGTAGCTTTCAACCGGCCAAGTTGCAAACGAGACCCCACAAATATCAACATCACGCAGCAAGTTAATTTTCAAAAGCCATTTTACAAGTTTCGCAGCATTTCCAAGAACTCAAATAATGTAACACTGCTATTAGCATGAAAGATGTCATTTAAAGTCATTAAATCTAAATTAAACAAATAACAAGTGTTACTCACTGAGTGACGCTCGCTAATTTGCTAAGAACTATAATCCTAGTGACATTGTATAAACACAGTACAATAATGATTGTTTATGTTTTAACATCGATTACGTTGAACCTGCGATTATTAATTTCCTTGGTTGTCTATAATTTCTCCCACACATTTCTAATTTCTTTGCTATGGAAAGTAACCCCAACAGAATTTAATAATTACTGTAATGATTTTGATTTTTTGATCATCATTGCCTATGGTGAACCTGTAATCATTACCATTTCCCATTTGTTTTGGAACATTGACAAGATGTTACCGAATTCGTACAAATACATGCCAGAATATTAATTTCCTCGGTTTACTGTAATTTTTTTCCACGATACTCAGCTCGGCTTCATTTCGGAATAACGTGCTTCCTCAAACGCTGTTACTATGGATTTGCTAAATACAACAGCGAAAAACCACAGGAAGGACAGCAGATCTCAAGATTTAAACCACCATCACCCATACCATAGCACTACTTTCACATTGAACAAAATGCATGATATTATTTGAAATTCATTTAAAACCATCGAATCGAAACAAACAGTCAGCAGTAGAGCTGACTTATGCCCAGTTTTTGGTCATTTCTTTCTGTATTAAATTCGGAAATTCCAGTTGACTACCCGGACGTCTTATTTCCTTGAACCCCCTCCACGGCAGTGTCCGGACGTCTTTTATGGATGACCCCTTACACATCTGAAAGCACTCTCTACTAAGTGGTTTGGCACATCACACGAAATTAAGAACAAATAGCTTCGGTAACAGAAATAGGCTATGCAGACATGACTATGTGAATGTGATAATGAAACAGAATTTAGCCCAATAACGCCTTGCGAACTTTGAACCGCTATGAGTTACCATTTCGCGGCTTTTTTCGCCAGTAGTAGGCGCTGATACGTCCCCCTCGACTAATTTTGTTTTGAAAACCCCCTTAGTGTCCATGTAGTATTCAATTTTAAGTTTCTCACTTCCTTTGGGTGCTAATAAGCCGAGATCACGCTGGAAACGTCACAAAACTAAGAAGTGGATGGTACAAGCCCTATAGGCAAAGCGAAAACGCAACAAACGCTGAACCAGGTTGTCGGTCAAATTGGATAAATAAACTAAAAGCAGGCTAACAACTACCGTCAACAAACACACGCAGAGTAGCAATCGTTAATGCCTGCGAAAAAATAAGCAATACCCAATTTTCTACGCTTGTGCATTAAGCCTACTCAAAATCGTGTCGTTAGGCTTAACGGTGGCGCGTTTCACCGGCAGGCAAGTTGCCACCTTGCGAACACATTTGCAGCGTGGAAATGGCAGAAAACAAGCAGCGCATAAACGTAACTCCCCAGAGGATGAAATTGACGAACAATCACGCATTTCACCCAGTTAAAATACGTACCGAATCCGGCGATTTCCTCTCTGCCACCACGAGCCCAGGCCAGCTACTTTGGTGACTGGGAAAGCGCGCGCTGCGCAATACAAGCAACTTCCCTCACAGGCAAACAGCAGTAACGCAAAATGCTTTTTGCGTGTTTGGGCAACTCGCGGTAAAATAATGACATTTAGCGTTAACTTTTTTAATAATTTTCCACGCAAATATGTTCGGTTTTCTCGAGCACTCTTTCGTTAGGATGTATTGATACGTTTCACGAGCCTGTTTACCGCTGATAACGCAACGCGTTGGTTTACGATTAGATTGCAGTGCCTTTCAAAAAAAGAGCCAATGGCGTTTAGGAATTAGGGTCATCCATAAAAAACCGCACAGTCCCAGTGTTTTAGGTCTATTGCAATTTTAGCATTGCTGTTCGGTATCATGTTGCTATCGAGTGCCCTCTTGTAGTGCAGACCCGCAGTCGTGCAAGCAATGCCGTGCAGCATGCTTGAGGCGACCATTACAGCGCACATAATGTTAGCGTCATATGCAAAATGGCGGCTGCCGTCA